>BPLR01002310.1:0-39568 GCA_021605095.1 Caerostris extrusa
AGTTACGTATTGCTAGTGGTATTAACTCAAATGATTCAGGGCACTTTGGAAATGCATCATAACCATCCGCGGGATAACATTTAAAATTATATATCCCATATTAGATTTAGACTACCTATAGACACATTTTGGGTGTGAACAATTGAAATATAATGAGTTATTATTTTTTGTGTTTACTATTATTCTTAAGAAATATATATAATAGCACATAATTTCAAACTAAACAAAAGTTAAATAATAAAATATAAATGAAATAACAAAAAAATGAAATCATTAGAAAATATTTATTTTATTTATTACGATATTTGTTTCTCCACTCTTTCACTTAGCTTTTGCAAATTTGAGATCCTAATTGTATGCTACATCGTAAGTTTGCTGGTTAGCGTCTGTTGCGCTTCAGCGCAGCTGGTGTTTGGTCACTTTCATTTTAGAAAAAAACGATTCGCTAGGTAAGCTGAACCAAAAGTGCTAACAGCTTTGTGCCAGATCTCTCAAATTGGAAAATTTCTTTGTGACGTAAGTACATATAAAAATATTTTTATTCTGATGTTTCAAAAATGTTTTTTAATGAATATTGCATCGTAAGTCAACCAGTTCCATTTGGAGATATTCTGGGACCGACTGATTTCAACATGAAAGGAAAATGAATATATTTTTAAATATTTTTGTTGTGTTTGTCTAACTTGAAGTTATTGAACCGGCTTTCAAAAAGCAGCTGTTTTCACTACTTTGGCCGTTATAAAATAAATAAATTTTCTAAAAGTGTGATACATCACACGGGCCGCAAAGTGTGATACTGAACGTATTATATACCACACAATCGCCAACAAGTCTCTTCTTTTCAGAAAGTAGTGACTACAATAATTCCGCCAGCGGATTCCAACCTCCACCCTCTAGTAAGCTAGTTGTGTATGATGCCACTATACCACGAGTTGGGATAATTTAAATTGGGCGATTGGCGAGTGTCAAAATTTTTCTTAAATGGATGGACATTGAACACTTTGCTGGCAAGTACCCAGGCGTGTGGTGAGTCGAAATTGGGTGTCAAGCATTGCTGAAGAAGTCGGGCATATTTATACGGATGTCCTATTTGGGCTTTCACCGCTGTCAGAAATTGAAAGAAATTCCAAGTCTTTCAAAATAGAGGGATAGCCAGAATCAGTTACGGTGGCGCCGGTTTGTTTGTAGATAACAAACCACAGAAATCTAAGAATATCCGTCCTATTATGGATTACATTCACCCCTGAAATCCTTTCATTCTTAAATACCCCCAGAAAAGAAGCGCTAGGACAAATAATCTGGTATGAAGTGACTTCAAGGAAAACGTCTGGTGTGATTTACAATACTGTAAGGTAATCGTTTCCAATAGTCAAAAAGGTGACAGGAATTGACGGCCATCAACGGAGTAATTTGTCCCTACAACTGAACGATCTTCGAATCTATCCTTCCGCAAACCAATTCATGCGGATCTGAGCAGCTTTCTTTGGCACTTTATTCTTCGAGTAATTCTATATCTGGCATGATATCTGACTAATAAAGTTTTCTTTCATTTTAATTTTAATCTCTTTGGGGCATCATCATCTTTTTTTTCAGTCGCTATTTATAGGATGTACATATATTTTTGTGAGCAAAATGAGAAAAGAAATAATTAAATTTGGATTTAAACCTAAACCTAATTATATACGACAGTTTTTGCTTTTTTCCAATATCCTTACTTTTTAATTGCCACATAGTAGGAGATGATTTTTTTTTAATTATTTTTCTGTAAGTTAATTTTGAATCTTATTGTAATTATTTTTATTTTATCTTTTTTTTTTTAAATTTACATTATTACAATTGCATTTTATTATCAAAATAAGATGTGGAGGTTTAGTGGTATTTAATACCACATAAGCCAGTTGCCCCGATTTAAAATCCCACCCACTGATTTTTTTTATAAAATAATTTTTTTATTTTTCCAAAATACTACGAATTAATGTAAAAGAGCCAATTCAGATATATCTTTCACTAATACAAAGTATAGCAAAACCACAGCTTAGCAGCCAAATGTTAAGGAACTAAAACAAAAGTTAAGGAGCTTTTGTAGTAAAAATGCTATAAATGTTAAGGATAAAATATATAGCGTTTAGTTACCATTGAAGCTTATAAAAAGCTATCTTAGAGTTGAACTATTATTTCAGTTAAGTAAAACTTTTAGAGCTTTTTTATTATTTTTTACTTTATTAACTATTTATGACTATTTTTTGAGCTATTATGGAGTTATACAAACAATGAAAAAAGATTTTATAGAAGCTATTCTGTTATTAAAGGAAATATAAGATTTTAAGTACTACAAATATATCTTATGTTCAACTTCCTTTGTCTGTCTTAAACCATTCTATAATGCTTGTTAATTTGGTACTATTATTTTTATAGATTTGGTTTGTCGCCCTACCGTCATTTTCTTGCAGACTTTGGGCTAATTAGACCGGGGACCTACAGTTTAACGTGGATTCCGGAATCAAGTTAATAGGACATCCATGCCACCGCCAGCATTTGAACATGAAGCCTGTGGTACCAAAGGCCAGAATGCGGGCTAATTGGTCCAGGTCACGCCAGGCTTTTCAGTTCTTATAGGATGTACGTATATTGTTGTGAGCATATGAGAAAAGACATAATTAAATCCTTATAGTTTCAAATTTTCCTTTTCGTATGTATTGTAGTGTTGCTATTTAAACTTATAAAATTTCAAAAAAAGGATATTCTTAGACTAACTCCCTGAATCACATTGAAATTCGCACAACTGCATTAATTATTGTCTATTAAACTAAATAAAAACACAACAACAAAATTCAATGAAGCTAAATTTTCGATCTTGCGATCTGCACAATCATCAAAAATATAAGCGAGCACCACAACTATTCAAAATATGTCCGAAATCCCTCAGAGGCTTGATAAAGCGGAGATCGGCTTGGTTAATCGCTGTACGGTAATTTTTTTTGCAAACTTGAAGATTAAACCGGGACCTACAGCTTAACATGGATTCCGAACCACTAACAAGCATCCACGCCACCTCTAGGATTCGAACCTGAAGCCTGTAGTACCACCTAGGCCGCTGATAAAGCGGAGAAGAAAAACAAACTCACCGGAATAAATTATTTCAAACTTATTTAAAACAATAATGCCGATTTACTTACATCTTAAATAAATTAGCCTATTTTATATAACACATACAATTATTTATTTTCATGCATAATTGCTATGTTGATCATCAAACCATAATAAATTTAAACAAATTACTTAGAATATAACTGTGCATAGCTTATGACATTCAAATAGAATAAGCAAATTAATTAACAAGCATCCAATATCAATTTATTTATAGAAGAAATAAAAGTCAACTCTTTTTCCCCATAGCAAATGACCTTGTTTATTTTAATTAAAAAGGCTTAACATTTAGAATCCTCCAAATAAAACATTTATATTTACCCACAAAAATTAAACAACATATCAACCTCGATGGTCTGGACTTTTTTTAAGGATTAGGCTATGTTATGAGGTTAGGTTAGATTATGTCTATAAGAGATGTCTTCAGTCCCCAAAAACTGGACAAAATCGCGATAAATCATACCGATTATTACAAAAACAGCAACAAGCAAAAACAAACACAGGAACAATCATTCTACCTGGGTGGTATTTCTTTGGTGGTCCCGGTATTCTGGTATCTTCTACCTTACGCGTCTCCTATTCAACCTTAACGGCCTGGCTGTCTCCTATTCAACCTTAACGGCCAGGGCAGGCTAGCGCCTGCTCCTTTGGTATCCCAGGCTTCAGGTTCGAATCCTGGCGCTGGGAAAGTGGTTCGAAATCCAGTTAAACTGTGTCCCGGTCTGTTTAGCCTAAATTGTGCACAAGATGACCGTAGAGCGACAAACCAAACCTCCTATTCATCCTTGGAATCTTGGGAGCCCTACCTTACTGTCCCCTCACTTCATGAAGTTACCCTCAGTCTACTACTCCCTCTCTCTAGATTTCAGATATTTTTTTCTTTGTATATCATTCACGGCTTATTTTTTCTCATTTTTCATCTTTCTATCTCAGAAATTTGGGAGCTCGGGTTAACTGGTTCAGTTATCTCAGTACCACATTGTCTCTGAAGATTTTCTAATTTACACTCACTTTTGATCTTGCCATTTTAAACTGTTGTCCATTCTCGACAATTGGTCAACATATTCATCTAAAGCAGGGGTGGCCAACGTTAATGATCTTGCTGGCCACTTTAGAAATGCATCATATCTTCGCGGGGCCACATATAAAATTATATATCCCCATATTAGATTTAGACTCACCATAGACATTTTTTTTGGAGTGAAAATTGAAACATAATAGTAAACACAAAAATAATAACCCATTATTCTTACATATAAACATAGTCAATGTAATAATAATGATACTAAACGCACTTTTGAAAGAAATATATAACACTAAAAAATGAAATATAAAAATACCTATACATATAAACGAAATAAAAAAAATTAAATCATTAAAAATATATGTTTAGTGCAATATATGTTTCTCCGCTCTTTCCTTAGCTTTTTGGAAATCGATCTCAATTTGGGTATTTGCGCATCGTGATTAGTGTTGCAGGTTAGCTTCTGTTAAGTTTGAGAGTGTTTTGTGTTTGGTCCATTTCATTTTAGAAAAAAAAAAAAAAAAAAGAAAAAGAAAAACACGATTCGCATGTGTAAGTTGAACCAAAAGCTCTAACAACTTCAACTAATTTGCTCTACTATCAACAATCAACTGTGCGTATCTAGCGATGGTCACTGCGTCCACTTAAAGTGAAACATATAACCTGTTATATTAGATGTTCCAAAATGCATGCGCACTATGTGTTTCGCAGAATATAATTTAATTATTCTGCGAACTCATAACTGTAAACTCATCAATAAAAGAGGCAATATCTGTCCTATATTCGCAAGAATATTATTTTCAAATCAAAATTAATTTTTTTCACATAATTTCGACAGTTAATTTTTGAATATATGGATGCACACATGATGTATTTTTTGATGCATTGGTTTTCACTACTTTGGCCGCGTTATAAAAATAAATATATTTTGTTAAAGTGAGATAAATCTCACCGGTCGGAAAAATATTCAAGGTGGCCCGCGGGTTGGCACCCATATTCTTGACTATAGACGGTAGACGCGGCACAAAAACAACTCGTTACAGCAGCTTAAACTTTTATACAAAAAGATAATTTCTGAGAAAATTTCTACTTTCACACTCTGTTGTCAAAAACACAACCTTCCACCAGATGTCCAAAACCGGGTAACGTGAACTCAAAATTTATAACCCCTGTCAATTTTACCAGGGGAAGGAAAGAGTTTAAGAAACATTGAACGAACTAGATATATATATATATACTATTGTGTCCACTACTTTTAGATATTATGGGACAAATATTATTATTATCAATGGAATACAATATTTATTTATTAGTTAGGATGTCATACTTTGACCAAAAAGTAAGACTTTTCACCCGGGGCAATTTTAATTTTATTTTTGGTTGTTGGCACTGTCCTTGACATCACATGTCCTTTATCAGTTAGGGATGTCATACTACTGTGTCCAAAAAGTAAGACCAATTTTCAATTTAAAATTCCCGGGGCTTATGGAATTTTAATTTTTTTTTAGGTTGCTGGCACTGTCCTTGACATCACATGTCCTTTATCAGTTAGGGATGTCATACTACTTGTCCAAAAAGTAAGACCATTTTCAATTTAAAATTCCCGGGGCCTATGGAATTTTAATTTTCTTTTTTTTTAGGTTTCACTGTCCTTGACATCACATATCCTTAGGATGTCATCACTGTCCAAAAAGTAAGACCTTTATCGGGTCTTATGGAATTTTGATTTTCTTTTTTGGGTTTCTGGCACTGTCCTTGACATCATATGTCCTTTATCAGTTAGGATATGTCATACTACTGTGTCCAAAAAGTAAGACCAATTTTCAATTTAAAATTCCCGGATCTTATGGAATTTCACTTTTTATTTGTTTTTCTTTCCTTTTTTTTAAGTTGATGGCAGTGTCCTTGACATCTGTGTGAAATATGACGTCAAAATATTCATTTGTATTTGAGTTACGCTTGGCTGTGTGAGACGCTAAAACTGATTCTGCCGATTTTTGAAATGTCTGAATTAAATGAGCAAAGAACTTGAATTAAATTTCGTTTGCGGAAACGTATAGAATGTTGCAGAAGGCATTCGGTGAGCATTCCTATATCGGAAATAAATGATTAGAAGTGGTATAAACAGTTCAAAGATGGCGAGAATGCGTTGAAGACGAATACCTCTCTAGTCGACCATCAACCTCCACCGATGAAATTTACGTCCAAAAAATTAAAGATTTGGTGCTTGCAAACCGTCGATTTACAATTAGAGAACTTGCTGCTGATGTTGGAATTTCGAAAGGATCGGTCAATTCCATTTTGGGCCTCAAACGACGAGACAATGAATGCGCCTCTCACACTGCATTGATTCTTCGTGACTTTATTGCCAAAAATGAAACCCATATCGTTCCACAACCCCGTATTTGCACCGTACGACTTCTAGCTATTCCCTAAACTCAAAAGATCACACCGGGGACACTGTTTTGAGTCCATTGAAGAAATTCAATGTGAATCGCTGCGCGCTTTGAAGGCCATCCCTGCCGATGACTTTTCAGGACGCATTGAGGATTGAAAAAAAGTTGGCATAAGTGCATTGTGTCCGGAGGGGATTACTTTGAAGGCGATGAAATAAATTTGGAAGAATAACTAAAGAGTTTTTGAAAAAAGAAATAATTGGTCTTACTTTTTGGGCACAGTAGTATATATATTGAGTAAGGCGCATTTTAATTATAAATTTCACACATACATTAAAGATTTCAAAGGGGACTGATGCCCAAGTGACTAGCGCTAGTTCCATAAGTTTCGAGTCCCGGCAGTGCGATGGATAATTGTAGTGGTTTGAAGCCACTTTAAACCGTAGGTCTTAGTCTAACATGACTGTTGTGTATAGGGGTGATAACCCTACCCAGTATAAAGTAAGCATCCCGAAGCATAAGTAAGCATATATAGCATATAAAGTATATAAAGTAAGCATTTCGAAATCTGCCAGTAGGCAGACGGCGATGGTTCTATATAGGACCGTAGTGGCATTGCATGCATTGATTAACATGCATTGAGGATTGAAAAAGTTGGCATAAGTGCATTGTGTCCGGAAGGGATTACTTTGAAGGCGATGAAATAAATTTAGAAGAATATATAAAGAGTTTTTGAAAAAAAAATTTTTCTTACTTTTGGGGTACAGCAGTAGCTTAATCTTTGACCATAAGCTCTTGAGCACAGACGGGAGACGCAGCACAAAACATCTCATGGGGACGACAACAATTTAAACTTTTATGCAAAAGCGAATTTTCTGAGAAAATTTACTGTTCTCATTCTCTTTCGGCGAAAACATACCCTTCAACCAGCTGTCCAGTACCGGATATCATTAACTCAAAATTTATAACCCCTGTTTATTTAACCAGGAGGGTGAGAGTTTGAAGGGTGAGGGTGGAGGGTGAGAGTTTGAAGGGTGAGGGTGGGAGGGGGAGAGAAACATTGAAACTAGAAACCAAGTCGCTGAATGCTTTCATCATCATCAGTGGCTCAACAGCCCCATGGTGGTCCAAGGACGTTGACCTACTGGCAGATTTCTAGGCATGAGATGTTTTTCTTTTTACGGGGTAGGGTTGTCAGCCCTACGTCCAACGCTGTACGTTTAGTTTCGTTTGTCGTTCTACGGTCCTCTTGTACACACGAGGGCTAAGCAGACTTGGACCTACAGTTTTAAGTGGATTCCGAACTAACAAACAATTACCAACAACAAACACTTCAGATAACACTAAAAACATCTATGTCACTGCCAGGATTCGAACCTGGAGCCAATGGTACCCAAGGCCAGAGCTCTAGCCAATTTGACACCAGGCCTCCAAACGCTCTAAAGTCATATTAGACCGAGACATACGGTTTAAAGTGGATTTCGAACCACTACAAACATCCATCCACCCCAGGGACTCGAACCCGAAACCTGTACTAGTCACTTGGCCATCAAGCCCTATATATAATTTTGGATACACAAAATAGCAAAGATTTCTTGCATATTCCACATAAAAATTCATATCGTACACAAAAAAATTTATGTCGACTTGGCAGAATATCTAACTGCTATTGTATTTATGCATTTGAGTATTGAGCAGTGCTTAAATTATTTTATACTATCCCATCATTGTATAACAATGTCGACCAACAATTTTGTCCAAAGGAGCTGATTAATCATTTCACCCTTATTTCTTATGGATGTGAAATATGGAAAATGCATATGCGGATATTATGCATACGAGATACGGATACTCTTTTACGGATTTATCGTTCCTATCTCTGCTGTAGACATGGAAACTTTCAGTTAAAAAACCCAGTGCGTCATCCACCAAGTTGTTCCGGGACAATTTTATAAATGTACGACCATTAGCTTTTCTCAAATGTTGCAAATTGACAGACAAAAAATTTATTATACATACAGATTAAACAACTGATTATTGCTAAGAGACAATCAATTGATTAGTTCAGGGCTTTATATTAGGAAATACGTGTTTTTTAAAATATTTTGTGGAAACAAATATATGTATCAATTTACACAAACAAAATATATTCAAACATCGTCAGATTAATTAAGAGATTAATCACTTAAAAGATATACGAAAGAACTGGATTTGGATAGCTGGAAGAGTTTGGATTTAGGGGTACAACTGCATAGAATTTCTATCTAAACACATTGAAATATTCGATTTTTTTTTTTTTGGAAGGATAAGTTCACATTAACTCATACCAATGTGTTATACTCATACTCATGTCTGTTATTTAATAATCATTTAATTTTGACATTAATACTACTCGTAATATTAGAATTTCTTATTTTATGATTTAATATTCATAATACTTTTGGTATCTAACTGCACTAATGAAAAACAGTATTGTTGACTTTTTTTTTTTATTGTACATCTGACATTTTAAAAATGTATTTGAACAGCATTGAACTGTCATTTTAACATGCTACAATAAAACCACGTGGAGACCTACACAAATTTAAAAACAAAATATTTAGCACTTTGATATTAAGTTATTAATTCTTCTAGTTTTTAAAACAGCAATTTGAAATTGTTTTATTTATTTGTTTATTAGCATATATATAACACTACACTAGCCATCATCAGAAAATAAAACTTATTGACAGTCTTATATCAAAGCTGTTATTTGATAAGTTTTATATCAAAGAAATGAGCTATTTTTTTTTAATTACTGGAATGGATGCCAGTATATATTTAAACGTGAGTAATGCATCAATAGTATTACATAAATTGTTATATTATTAAATTATTATATATTGCATAAATTAGTAAAGTAATTATTTAGTATTGCATAAATATTAAGTAATGCATTAGATATATTATTTGAAAATGTTTGGATTCAAGACAAACATTTTTGTGTACAAAAACACTTAAAATTGCTATTATAATTACTTTTTTATTTAATCTTAATGCATTATCACATAAAGCAAGGGTCATCTTAATAATAATGTACAGTAAATAAAAGAGTTTGAGAGCATTAACATTTAATTTATTCTATAGCTCGAAAGAAATATTTCAAAATTTCCAATGTGAACTAAATAAATTTAATAGAAATGAATTTTAAAAATGCTTATCATAATCGATTTCAACATGGTATTACAATTTGAGAGACCCACAGTAATTTTGAAACATTGCAAAACAAGGGTCGCCATTTGATAATGGTCTTCTAGTAGGAGTTTCTTCAAGCTGTAAACCAGGCTCTTAACTAATGACAAATTTATGTGTGCTGTATATATGATGTGTCGTACTGATATGATGCTGCAAAATTAAACGTATATTTGCGTGGAATAAATATTATTTGGTCAGCAAATAATACCCAAGTAATGATATTAATTAATTTTAAGGTATATAAGTGTTACTTTGCACTGATTGCCCAGAAAAGGTACCTAAGACGGTTTTTGGTTGTGTTTATAACGATCCAAAATAAAGGTGTTTTCAATAAATTTGTTGACAGTCATCAAAAGGTATTTTTCAATAAGTATTTTTACAATAATCAAAATAAAGATTTTTCAATTAATCTTTTTTTACAACTATCAAAAAAAGGTATTTTCAATAATTTTTTTTTTTTTTACAATGATCAAAATAACGATATTTTCAATAAATCTTTACGAATATACAAAAGCGAAACCCTACTATATGAAAATTAAAACTTTTAAATCAGTTTATTTTAAGGAATGAGACGGTATAGATTATTTTGCTCCTATACTTTCAAAAACTGATGCTACCAGTGTTGATAACATTAGAAAAGTTAAATGTTTAACATTAGGAATTTTCGAAAATGTTTATCTTTGAAATAGATACAATTTATATATATATATATATGTGTGTGTGTGAGTGAGTGAGAGGGAGAGAGACCCATGAGACTTGCATCCCGGGCAAGTTTGTGTCACACTTCCGCTAGAAGCACGAAAAGCTATGGGGAGAAGATTTAAATTGCTTCACAAACAATTTTACAAACTATAACTTGCACCTTTCAATGTTACAATCACACCTGCGCGACATGCAGCACAAGCCTTTGAGATCATTCCGGCCCAAAACAATCGACGACCACACACCCCTTACTAACCCAATAAACAAGCAAATCACTTTTTCCCGCCCTTTCTGCACACGGAAACACAAGCTAATTACAACTAGATGAATCAAATGCGAAACTCACCTATTTACATAAATGCTTCCTCGGTCCAAAACAGCTTGCTGTAACCAAAAACGCCTTGAACAACATATTCCTCGCACCAAAATTAACAAGACGTGCGATTCAATCGGAAACAAAATCCCAAATAAAACCACCACTTGTGTCTAGCACACGTTTGCTGCCAGCAGAAACTGTGGGCGCTAGACCGCCGGAAACGCTTCCTGCTGCTACGATGGAGGGTGGGGGAGGGGAAAAGGTCCCAAAGTCCATCCTAAGATCCGTTCTGTAGCTTGAGATTAGAACGTGGCGATTTTTATTTTTAAACACCCTTTGCTGACCAATAAACACGTGTCTGGTTGCGCTCTCGTTCCAAGCGGCCAAACGATTTCGTCGCATCAAAATGGCAGCTGATTCTTAAATGAAAACGATTTTTGATTATGATGAGTTCGATTTGAGTCGGTAGATTAATAATCTAAAAAAAAGGATAAAATTCTTTGTTTCGTATCAGTGTATCAATTATTTTGGTTCTTAAGAAGATTGTAGAAGGTTTCAGATAAAGTTCGAATAAGTTAACTGCGTTGTTCTTTTCTTTCTGATTTTCTTTTTCTTTTTTTCATCTCTTTTTTGTTTTTCACGCGATGACGTCATCTGTTGATTTTGCTGATGAGTTGTTATTAGTTGCAAAAATAAACATATGTCCAATGTTGCAGGGTTCAAATTGAAAAATAAACAGTAGCAAAAAAACTGCGCGAGATTTTTGCGCATAAAATTATCAATACGGCTGGTTAAGTTGAGAAGGATTTCTCCTATCTATATTGAGTCTGATACTATTAGGCTGGATTTTATCGTATTATCACGGAAAGATAAAGTTCTATTTTGGGTTTGAATTATCAATTGTTTCGGTTTCGAAATGACTGTAACAACATTGACATAAATTCTTTTCGATTGTTTATAATGTTATTTTGCAGTAGTGAAAATTTTGTTTTGTCATTTTTTTTTTCCATCAAAAATTATTATTTCTTACATTAGAATAATAGATTAGTTTATTTTAAAATTATTATGCTATGAGTTGCGATTATCTACAGTTTTGAGTTGACTTATCTACGAAATAAAAATGATAGTTGTATAGATATAATTACATATTCTTGCTCTCTCTCATATTATCTTTATATCTATCTCTCTCTATATATATATACGCTGAGACGAGAAGTGGTTGTTATTTGATATATTAAAATGACAAAAATTGTTTGGATTATCATTTCAAAAGCCTTTATTAATATTTATTATCAGTAAAGAAGCATTTTCAAGCATGATTATAAAAAAGAAGAAATGAATTTGATTTTTTTTTTTTTTTTTTGATTTCTACAAAAATTAAATAAAATTCGAAAACTTTTCTTAAATTGATGCAATATTACACAAATTCTAGATTTCAGTTTCATAGTGATATTGTTATTTTTACTAGTATATTTTTAATATACGTAAATTAAATAATAATATGAGTTACCAGGTTTTTTTTGTGAGGTTGTAGCTTTTACAGGTTTGTGTTATCCTAATTTTAATCTATCAAATAGATAATTGCGATTTTTTTAATGAAATAAACAAAACACAACAGCTATATATAAAGCAATGATTATTTTAATATAAACTGCGTCTATTAAAACACAGATTCAAAACTAAAATAGATTAAACTACAAGGAACCAACTCATTTTAATCTGGTCCTGATGTATATATTTTTAGCAAAGTTAGTTCAGGTTCATTGCGGTTGAAGACATGAGATTTCTGTTGACATTTCTTTTTTACTAATCATGTGACAATATAGCTTTGACAGAATTTGTAAATTTCTTTTCTATTTATCATAAAAATATACACATTTACGTGCCTTTTAGGTAGTACGTATGTGAAGTTTCATGAACAGTAAATCGAAATTACGATCAACGATAGTGGAAAATCTATTGAAAATTCTTCGAACTGTCCTTAAATAATCTAATGTCACTATTGAATACTCTCGTAATACAAGTAGACTTTTGTGGTCTCATCTTATGTCCATATTACTTAAAAATATAATTAGTAATTTGCTTAAAAGATTTTCAGATTTAAATTACAACAGGATATGATACGAATTTTATAACAAAAAATAAATATTTACTAGTAATACTAGAAAAAATGTCTTTTTCATTTCTTTCTTCTTTTCATCGCAGATTGTAGGATTAGATGCTTTGTCAATGACGTATTGACCTAGATACAAGGTCCCCATCTGCCATATTTGTTGCCAAAAAATATGTTCCATTTTAAAATTGCGTCAGTCAAAGTACATAAGTATAGTAGAAGACTATGATACCTTTCTGATTATTATAGTTTTATTCCTAAGCATTACATTTTATATGTGAATCTACCAATCTTTGTGAATAAATATTTTTAGACATGAATATCAAAAAATATCGATAAATAGAAAACATTTGACTCACCTTTTTACTCCCGGTTATTACAAATATTGAACTAAATAAACATCTATTAAATTAATGTATTATAATATCGCGTATCAAAATTTTTATTTACTGTTTGATTTTGGCTTTATTCTTTTCGTCTGCCTTTGCCTTTTTTTTTTTTATATTACAAGTATTATGTATAAATAAATAAATAAAAAAAAATTAATTAAATATATGTTAGACAAATTTCAAGTTATTTTTTTAAGGGTTATATTACAGTTAGTAAAAGTAGTTTAAAACCTCCATAAGTCTGTTTATACTGGCATTATCTGTTTTATCGTTCATTATTTTCTGATGATTATAGCTTTATCTTTAAGCATTGAAATGTTTATTCTATTCATTTGAATGTGCGTATATTTGAATCTACCTATATTACCTGTGAATTTCTGCTTCAAACTGTATTGGCAATAGACCCCTTATTGGGGATAGACCCCTTAACCATCTCGTCTTAATTCATATATATATATATATATATACAATTTTAATTGGCTGCTTAATGTTATTAAAAGATGCAAGAAAATGTTTCATAAAATTAATATATATGGTACCCTAAAATTAAAAATACTAAAAATAAATAAAAGTAAGATAAAAAATAAAAATTTAAATTAAAAAAATGTAAGTTAAAATTCGGTACAATTAGGGACCAGTTGTCGATGCCATAAAACTATTGAAAATGATAAAAATACTGTGAATATGCTATGCTGAACGCGTGGGATCTGTAAAGCAAAACTATTAAAAGCCCCCGCCCCCGAAAAAAAGGACGATCTCAAAACTAAAGTTCTGGTATTTTATTTATATTGCATTAAACTTCTACATCATACAGTTTTAACCATTTATCATTTATGCTACAATTATTGTTTAGACCCCGAAATAACGACAAAGCTTTATTTAGTTCTTTTTTTTTAATTAAACAAAACAATAAATTATCCCACAATACCAGGTGTCGAGCGCGACGTTTTTACATTGCTAGCTGGCCTGTGAATGGCCTGAAACATAAACTTTAATTCTGAGCTGCCTTAGCGTTGCCCTGCTACAGAAAATAATACATATTTATTTTGGCAAATTTTATTAGGGAAAAAAATATTAAATTTCAAGTTTTAGAATTTCAGAATTTTTTTATAGCTAATTTCCTGTGATTGAACATTGATTAATATTTACATCAAAAACATCCTTTCTAAAATGATCTTTCGGTTTTTTTTTTTATTTTTTAATCGTAATTATGAAAAAAAGTTCTTTTAATTTTTTTTATTTGGTATTTTTATAGCTAAAAACATAGTTTTTTTATTTTTTTCGTAATTATGAAAAAAATTCTTTAAATTTGGAAAACATAGATTTTTCAAATTTAGAATTTTGTATTTTATAGCTAATTTCCTGTTCTTGAACATTGGTTAATATTTACATCAAAAAAAGATCCTTTCTAAAAATGTTCTTTCGGTTTTTTTTTATTTTAATTCGGAATTATGAAAAAATTCTTTTTTTTTTTTTTTTTTTTATTTTTTTCACATTGTAGATTTTTTTTTTTAATTGGAATTAGGAAAAAAGTTTTTTTAATTTTTTTTATTTGGAAAAAAATAGTAATTTTCAAGTTTTAGAATTTCAGAAGATTTTTTTTTATTTTATTAATTGTGATTCAAATAAAAATAAATTTAATTAATAGAAGAATTTTTTTAGTTTAAATTTTTAAAAAAAGAATTTTAAGATTTCATATTTGATTAAAAAAAAATTAGTAATTTTTCAAGTTTTAGAATTTCAAAGATTTATTTTTATTTTATAGCTAATTTCTTGTGATTCAAATAAAAATAAATTTTAATTAATAGAAGAATTTTTTTAAAGTTTAAATTAAAAATTTTAAAAGAATTTTTAAGATTTCATATTTCGATTAAAAAAACAATTAGTAATGTTTCAAGTTTTAGAATTTCAAAAGATTTATTTTTATTTTATAGCTAATTTCTTGTGATTCAAATAAAAATAAATTTTAATTAATAGAAGAATTTTTTAAGTTTAAATTAAAAAATTTTAAAAGAATTTTTAAGATTTCATATTTCCGATTAAAAAAAAACAATTAGTAATGTTTCAAGTTTTAGAATTTCAAAAGATTTATTTTTATTTTATAGCTAATTTCTTGTGATTCAAATAAAAATAAATTTTAATTAATAGAAGAATTTTTAAGTTTAAATTAAAAATTTTAAAAGAATTTTTAAGATTTCATATTTCCGATTAAAAAAAAACAATTAGTAATGTTTCAAGTTTTAGAATTTCAAAAGATTTATTTTTATTTTATAGCTAATTTCTTGTGATTCAAATAAAAATAAATTTTAATTAATAGAAGAATTTTTTTAAGTTTAAATTAAAAATTTTAAAAATTAGAAAATTTTAAAAGTAATGTTTTTTTAGAATTTCAGAAGATTTATATTTTCTAATTTCTTGGGATTAAAAAAAGAAGAATTTTTTTAGTTTAAATTAAAAATTTTAATAAGATTTCATAGATTTTTAATGTTTCAAGTTTTTAGAAAAGATTTATTTTTATTTTATAGCTAATTTCTTGTGATTCAAATAAAAATAAATTTTAATTAATAGAAGAATTTTTTAAGTTTAAATTAAAAATTTTAATTTTTAAGATTTCATATTTCCGATTAAAAAAAAACAATTAGTAATTTTCAAGTTTTAGAATTTCAGAAGATTTATTTTTTATTTTATAGCTAATTTCTTGTGATTCAAATAAAAAACAATTAAGTAATAGAAGAATTTTTTTAAGTTTAAATTAAAAATTTTAAAAGAATTTTTAAGATTTCATATTTGATTAAAAAAACAATTAGTAATGTTTCAAGTTTTAGAATTTCAAAAGATTTATTTTTATTTTATAGCTAATTTCTTGTGATTCAAATAAAAATAAATTTTAATTAATAGAAGAATTTTTTAAGTTTAAATTAAAAATTTTAAAAGAATTTTTAAGATTTCATATTTCCGATTAAAAAAACAATTAGTAATGTTTCAAGTTTTAGAATTTCAAAGATTTATTTTTATTTTATAGCTAATTTCTTGTGATTCAAATAAAAATAAATTTTAATTAATAGAAGATTTTTTTTTTAAGTTTAAATTAAAAATTTTAAAAGAATATTTAAGATTTCATATTTCCGATTAAAAAAAAACAATTAGTAATGTTTCAAGTTTTAGAATTTCAAAAGATTTATTTTTATTTTATAGCTAATTTCTTGTGATTCAAATAAAAATAAATTTTAATTAATAGAAGAATTTTTTAAGTTTAAATTAAAAATTTTAAAAGAATTTTTAAGATTTCATATTTCCGATTAAAAAAACAATTAGTAATGTTTCAAGTTTTAGAATTTCAAAAGATTTATTTTTATTTTATAGCTAATTTCTTGTGATTCAAATAAAAATAAATTTTAATTAATAGAAGAATTTTTTTAAGTTTAAATTAAAAATTTTAAAAGAATTTTTAAGATTTCATATTTCCGATTAAAAAAAAACAATTAGTAATGTTTCAAGTTTTAGAATTTCAAAAGATTTATTTTTATTTTATAGCTAATTTCTTGTGATTCAAATAAAAATAAATTTTAATTAATAGAAGAATTTTTTAAGTTTAAATTAAAAATTTTAAAAGAATTTTTAAGATTTCATATTTCCGATTAAAAAAAAAAAAACAATTAGTAATGTTTCAAGTTTTAGAATTTCAGAAGATTTATTTTTATTTTATAGCTAATTTCTTGTGATTCAAATAAAAATAAATTTTAATTATTAGAAGAATTTTTTAAGGAAGTTTAAATTAAAAATTTTAAAAAGAATTTTTAAGATTTCATATTTCGATTAAAAAAACAATTAGTAATGTTTCAGGTTTTAGAATTTCAAAAGATTTATTTTTATTTTATTAATTTCTTGTGATTCAAATAAAAATAAATTTTAATTAATAGAAGAATTTTAAATTTTAAATTAAAAATTTTAAAAGAATTTTTAAGATTTCATATTTCCGATTAAAAAAAAACAATTATTAATGTCAGGTTTTATTTCCATTCAAATAAAAATAAATTTTAATTAATAGAAGAATTTTTAAGTTTAAATTAAAAATTTTAAAAGAATATTTAAGATTTCATATTTTCCGATTAAAAAAAACAATTAGTAAATTTCAAGTTTTAGAATTTCAAAAGATTTATTTTTATTTTATAGCTAATTTCTTGTGATTCAAATAAAAATAAATTTTAATTAATAGAAGAATTTTTTTAAGTTTAAATTAATAATTTTAAAAGAATTTTTAAGATTTCATATTTCCGATTAAAAAAAAACAATTAGTAATGTTTCAAGTTTTAGAATTTCAGAAGATTTATTTTTATTTTATAGCTAATTTCTTGTGATTCAAATAAAAATAAATTTTAATTAATAGAAGAATTTTTTAAGTTTAAATTAAAAATTTTAAAAGAATTTTTAAGATTTCATATTTCCGATTAAAAAAAAACAATTAGTAATGTTTCAAGTTTTAGAATTTCAAAAGATTTATTTTTATTTTATAGCTAATTTCTTGTGATTCAAATAAAAATAAATTTTAATTAATAGAAGAATTTTTTTTTAAGTTTAAATTAAAAATTTTAAAAGAATATTTAAGATTTCATATTTCCGATTAAAAAAACAATTAGTAATGTTTCAAGTTTTAGAATTTCAAAAGATTTATTTTTATTTTATAGCTAATGATTCAAATAAAAATAAATTTTAATTAATAGAAAGAATTTTTTAAAGTTTAAATTAAAATTTTAAAAAGAATTTTTTAAGTTTCATATTTCCGATTAAAAAAACAATTAGTAATGTTTCAAGTTTTAGAATTTCAGAAGATTTATTTTTATTTTATAGCTAATTTCTTGTGATTCAAATAAAAATAAATTTTTAATTAATAGAAGAATTTTTAAGTTTAAATTAAAAATTTTAAAAGAATTTTTAAGATTTCATATTTCCGATTAAAAAAAAAACAATTAGTAATGTTTCAAGTTTTAGAATTTCAAAAGATTTATTTTTATTTTATAGCTAATTTCTTGTGATTCAAATAAAAATAAATTTTAATTAATAGAAGAATTTTTTTAAGTTTAAATTAAAAATTTTAAAAAGAATTTTAAGATTTCATATTTCCGATTAAAAAAAAACAATTAGTAATGTTTCAAGTTTTAGAATTTCAGAAGATTTATTTTTTATTTTTATAGCTAATTTCTTGTGATTCAAATAAAAATAAATTTTAATTATTAGAAGAATTTTTTTAAGTTTAAATTAAAAATTTTAAAAGAATTTTTAAGATTTCATATTTCCGATTAAAAAAACAATTAGTAATGTTTCAGGTTTTAGAATTTCAAAAGATTTATTTTTTTATTTTATAGCTAATTTCTTGTGATTCAAATAAAAATAAATTTTAATTAATAGAAGAATTTTTTAAATTTAAATTAAAAATTTTAAAAAATTTTTAAGATTTCATATTTCCGATTAAAAAAAAACAATTAGTAATGTTTCAAGTTTTAGAATTTCAAAAGATTTATTTTTATTTTATAGCTAATTTCTTGTGATTCAAATAAAAATAAATTTTAATTAATAGAAGAATTTTTTTAAGTTTAAATTAAAAATTTTAAAAAGAATTTTTAAGATTTCATATTTCGATTAAAAAAACAATTAGTAATGTTTCAAGTTTTAGAATTTCAAAAAGATTTATTTTTATTTTATAGCTAATTTCTTGTGATTCAAATAAAAATAAATTTTAATTAATAGAAGAATTTTTTTAGTTTAAATTAAAAATTTTAAAAGAATTTTTAAGATTTCATATTTCCGATTAAAAAACAATTAGTAATGTTTCAAGTTTTAGAATTTCAAAAGGTTTATTTTTATTTTATAGCTAATTTCCTGTGATAAGACATTGGTTAATATTTACATCAAAAACAACCTTTCTAAAATGTTTTTCGGTTTTTTTTTTTTTTATATTCGGAATTACGGAAAAAAAAAAGTTCTTTTTTATTAAAAATCATTATATATATTTATTATACATTTCTATAGTAATATTATCGATGTTTGAAAAGAAAATTAATTGTGATCATTGTGTGTGGCAACACTTATCCGTTTATCTTTTAAATTACACCTTAAAAGGACCGAAAAAGAAAGAAAGAAAAATATCTATTGATAGAAGAATCACAAAACCTAGCAAAAAGCCAATAGAGCGGTTGAAAATTCTGAGATAATATAAAAATAAATCTTCTAAATTCCTAATACTCGAAAAATTTTTTTTTTTCCTAAAAAAATTTGTTAAAATAAATATGAGGTTGAAAGTTCGAATCTGAACTCATCTCCTTTCGCTATTCTGCTACGATGTGCACCTTAATTCTTTTTACCCACCAGTGACATTTTAAGTTTTATATTGTTTTCTTTTTGTCCTGGATTTGAAGAACAGCAATTTGTCACGCCGATTAAAATGGTCGTAAATTCTTCTACTGATAAAATTAACAAAAAGCAGTTAAGGTACGACACCGCAATCTGTCTTTTGTGTTGTACCTATAAAGTGTAATTTGATCCGTGTGACTTCGAATTTCCCTATCCTTCCAGATTTCTAACGTTGATTGATTCAAATGATATATTTCACTGTATTATTAGTTTTTCAAAAGAAAAGTTTGTTCTAGAAAAGTAAGCCTGTCACACGAAAATTTTTTTCTTTGTATAAACAGAATATATTATAACGCTATACATGTGTACAAAAGGAGAACACACTTCCTGTCCTGCAGCCATTGCTATACTAAAATAGTACAAAAAGAGGGTTTATAAAACCCTCCTCCTTACAGAAAACGATTAAATTTTCAGCAAGGCAAGGCAGGCATGAAAATCTTTTTAGCTTTTGTAATTTTTTCTTTTCAAACCCTGGGTGGACTTATCCCCGTTATAACTATGGTAACAAAGCAGTTGACTTAAGGATAATTGTCCAGAAAAATTCCACGCCGTCTTAATTAATATTAGGCCATTAATTTGAAAAGAAAAATATGTCCTAGAAAAAATAAGACTTTTCTTTGTATAAACAGAATATACTATACGTTATAGATGTGTACACTGAAGAACACACTTTCTGTCCTGTTGCAATTACTATACTAAAATCTAGGCTTTGCTAATCAAGCCACAAGCAAATGTATTAAGTTTGCTTTTTCATCGGGATGCAAGTGATTGATTCAAATGATATATTTCACTTACAATACAAAATACAATATTGCAGTCCGGCTCAAATACAATATTACAATCCGAATTTAAATAAAATCTCACCATAAAGGGTGAATGGAATGGAAAAAGTATGTATATTGTTTAAAATAGTTTCATTTCGATCACTCATACAAACTCACATATTATATGATGTACAACTTTAAATTATTTCGTTTGAGGGTACACGATCAAAAAAGGTTGGAGAACGCTGCCTTATATTGCCATAACACGTTTCGCAAACTAAAAGATTCAGCGTCGATTTTGGCAGCGTGCGTTTGGATTTTACATTGATAAGTCAACTGCCTGATTTTTTCCCTCAATACAAGTAAATTGAAATGTAATTACCACAGAAATTTCATTAAAAAGAGCAATATTCGCAATTCTCAGGCAATCTGCTATAATAGTAGAACATGAGGTTCTTTTGACGTATTACAAAAAATCCCCTACCACACAATTTTTAATATTAACTAATCTGTGCTCAATTTGCCAACATATAAAAAAAGCAAACATATTCGTTAACTATTTTAAGACGGATTTTGTTAACTATTCAAATCAGAGTTTTTATGTCTTTCTATAAGTGTTGTTACTAATTGTTGAAATAAAATATTTAGAAGTATTATATGTTTCCAAACATATAATACTTCTACAATGGTTTTCAATTGCAAATTGACAGACAAAAATTTATCATGTATATAGATTAAACAATTGAATGATTGCTAAGATACAATCGACAGATAACTTCAGGTGTTTAGTTTCTAAAAAAATTTCGTGCAAACAAATATATGTATCAACAGATGCAAACAAAATATATTCAAACATTGTCAGTAATTAAAGATTAATTTCTCTAAAGATATACGATACAACTAAATTTCGAGATAAAATTTCGTTAAGACGAATTTTTGATTCAGGGCGCTAAGTATAATGTATTCAGAAACAGAATTTCTGTTTTATTTGATTGAATAAGACAGAATTTTTGATTCAGGGCGCTAAACATAATGTATTCAGAAACAGAATTTCTGTTTTATTTGATTGAATAAGACAGAATTTTGATTCAGGGCGCTAAACATAATGTATTCAGAAACAGAATTTCAGTTTTATTTGATTGAATGCAACAAAATTTTGATTCAGGGGGCCAAGTATAATGTATTCAGAAACAGAATTTCCGTTTTATTTGATTGAATAAAACAGAATTTTGATTTAGGGATCAAGCATAATTTTATTCAAAAATTATAACTGCATAATGTATTCAGAAACTTAATTTCTGTTTTAAATTTAAATTAATATTTAACATCAAATAATTACTAATAATATTCGGTGTTTAATTCAAAATATACACATTATTTGAATTTTATACAAAATATTTAGGGGCCAGATGGCAGAATGACTTGAGCTCTGGCGCTCCGTGCCACAGGTTTCGGATTCGAGTCTCGGCGGTGCAATGGGTGTTTGAAGTGGTTCAGGAATCCCCTTTGAACCGTAAGTTTCGGTCCTATATGGTTGTAGAAAGTTGGGCGTAGGGCTAACAACCCTACCCCGTAAATAGAAAAACATCTTTCGTCTCGAAATCTGCCACTAGGTAGACGGTCTTGGCCCAACATGGTGCTGTTGCGCCACTGGTAATGATGTTGACAAAATAGATAAATTAATTGGTCCCATTGATGATAAATATCTTGATTAATTAAGTAAATTTATTAAATTTGCATTATTTATCTAATTTGGCAATACAATTATTTCAATGTAAAAAATTGTAAGTTTTTCTTATTTTTATATATGTAATATGGATACATACAATGTCACATTTACTTATGAAATAGAAAAAAAAAAAAAAAAAAATACTGTATATAGAATTAAATACTGTATGTAAATTAAATTATAATATTTACTTTGGTGAAATCGTCCAAAAGTCATAGCAGTTTTGAAATATGGAAACATTTTCAAAAATATTTATCCATATTACATTTATTGTTATTATTATATTTACTTCTTACTACTACTACTTATATTTGCTATTTATTTATTATTATTACAGTATTATATTTATCCATATTGCATCTATTTTATAGATGTTGTTGTTGTTCTAATGCAGCTGGCAATACAGAGACAATAAATATTTATGCCATAAACAAGGACGCACATCTGTTACTCATTTAGCACTATCCTGGGAGCATTTGTAAGTTGAAGATTTTTACGTACGCGAGTAACACTACCCCCACAACTCTCTACGTTCCTATGAGATGGGACCTATGATTTAAAGAGGATTCCGAACCACTACAAACGTCCATGGCACCGCCGGGACTCGAACCCGAAACCTGTGGTACCGTGTGACAGAGCGGCAGCCACTCGACCTTCAGGCTCCTATTTTTTATTAAAAATTTTTTTTATAGATATATTATATCAATTATACAATGTAGCATTACTATCTAAAAAATTAATTATAAATAATCTACTATCTAAAAAAATCTACTATCATAAATTACTATCTAAAAAATTAAAAGTACGTCAGAATTAAAAATTCGCTTTTCTAAACTAAATTATAATAATTACTTTTTGTGGAAATTTCCAAAATTCATAAATAATAATTGAAATATGAAAATATTTTCAAAAACATATTTGTAAAGCAAACATATTTGATGTAATATCTGAAATGCTTTGAAGGAACATTTAATGTAAAACCTATTTTAAAATTGCAAAAACTCTAAATTTTCAGATGCATATGTCTTCTTGCCTTAAAAAATTAGTAATTAAATATAAAATACTAGAATCTATAAAATCCACAATTTAATTTCAGTTTTATTCTATGCAATTATTAAAAACTAAGTTATTGGAATACTTTAATTAATAATGTAAATAGTCAATAGGGTAAAAATAGATATATTAAAATCTGACATAATATAAATAATCTCAGGTAATTTTTGTTTTGCATTATTTTTCAAAAGTTAAATAGTGATAATTTTAGATGAACTAATCCAAGAAGCAAGCCCAAAAGCCAAACTGAGTTACCACTTTGTATAATGAAAACAGGGTGGTTGTTAGTTTCTGCTTACTGTCTGGCCCTTGGCGCCACAGTTTTCGAGTTCGAATTCCGGCGGTGCCATGGATGTTTATAGGGGTTCGGAATCCACTTTAAACCTTAGCTCCCAGTCTAATATGACTGTAGAATGTTGGGCCTAAATCTGAGAACCATATCCAGTAAAAAAAACAACATCATCTCGTCTCGATAGGCAGACGGCCTTGGCCCATGGGGTGCCCAATGAAGAAGAAGTAGTATGCACCTTTATTATGACTTAATTCGGAAATATCTGAAATTTCAGAAATTTGTGCTAAAAATAAAAATAAAATGTGAAATTTGGGATAAAACAGAAAATTTTTCAAATTTATTTATTTTATTGTTAATGATAATAAATGCATTACGATAAAATTTATTATTATTGTAATACATTTATTAGCGATGATTATACCAAAATTCACTAATAACCACAATATAGTTTTAATCGCTGACTGTATTTATCCATTTATTTAATGTCACAGAATAAAGCCTTACAATAATATTGAATGGTTTGTTGCTCTGTGGTCATTTTTGCACCCTTTAGGCTAATTAGACCTGAACCTACAGTTTAACGTGGATTCCAAACCACTCACAAACATCCATGCCACCGCCAGAATTCGAATCTGAAGTCTGTGGTACCAAAGGCCTGAGCGCTAGCCAATTGACCATCAGGCCGTATAATATTAAATGAGATTGATGGAGCTGTATTTTGCTATCATTTATTATTTGTAGATAAGATTTGTTACTAAGTCTAATTACTAAAAAGATAGTTATAGTAATAATTAGTTAATTTAAATCAGTTTACGTTTTTAGTGCATTTTACATTTTGGTGAAATATTTTCGAGATGAAGCTATGACAATAAGAAAATACAAGAGAGATACGAGATACAAGAAAGGATAAAATTGTGACAGATTTAAAAGGTTTACAATGAAGGACTGTTTTAAAATTTTTACAAGAACTATATATTTTGTACAAATATTTTTGTTTAAAAAAACAAAGGCTATTATCATATTATTACATATTAAAGCCATTAGAAAAAAATGATATTTTAAAATCTAACATGATATAAATAATCTCAGGCAATTCAGGCGTTTCGCATTATTTTTAAAAAAGTGAAATATAAATAAGTTTAGTTAAACTAATCCAAGAAGACAGCCCGACAACCAAACTGAGAATAGACCTGTCGTTTCCCTTCGGTATAATGAAAATGTGATGGTATAAATGCCTTTATTAGGACTTATTTCGGAAATATCTGAAATTTCAGAAATTTGTGCTAACATAGAAATAAAATCTGAAATATATGCTAAAACAGGAAATTTTATTTTATTGGTGATTATAAATGAATTACAATACAATTTATTATTATTGTAATACAGTAGAAACCTCTGTAAGTCGAACTTCAAGGGAGACGCCAAAGAATTCGAGTTATGGAGTTTTCGACTTATGGAGGATTTCGACTTACGCGGATTTTGTAAGGAAATATTCGACTTGTTGAGGTTTAGATTCTTTCTGACTTATTTTGAGTTTCGTAAAATAAATAAAAATTCAAGTTACAGAGGTAATAAGCATGTTTATTTGCAACTTAAAAGTTATATTATGTACTGCAATAAAAACGAAATAATTCCGAAACAACCTTAAAATTAAAAATATTGTGTATTAAAAAGTCAGTTATTTATTTATTTATTGATTTGCTTTACACAATTCGATCGTTCTCTATCTATCTCTAGAGTCCAAATGAAATCAATAGCAATAACAAGAATTATAAGAATAAGAATTATAATAAGAATATTTCATAGAATTGGTTATTCTATTTACTGTATACTCATACATTGTTTTCTAAGAAACAATGACGTGCATTGTCGGCAAATCCTTAAAGTCGGTAACTTATTTTTCTTCGAGTTATAGACGTAATTGGTTTCAAATGATCGAGTTGTAAAGGTTGTAAAAATGGTTGTAAAATCGAACATTGCTAATGTTCGAGATACAGAGGTCCAATTCTTTTTTCGAGTTACGGAGGGAAAATCTATACCAAAAATGCTTGTGGGGATTGACTAAATATTTCGACATATAGAGGGTTGAAATTTCGAGTAATGGAGGTTTTGGGGCTTGAAGGGAAGGAACAAACATTTTTTCGAGTTGTGGAGGTTTTCGACTTATAGAGGTTCGACTTAAAAGGGTTTCACTGTACATTTATTATCGATGATTATACCGAAATTCTTTAATACTCCCAATATAGTTTTGATCTCTGAGTGTATTTATTCATTTATTTAATGTTATAACTATAATATTGAAGGGTTTGGTTTGTCACTCTACAGACATTTTGCGTATACTTTATACAGGGACCTACAGTTTTAGTGGGATTCCGAACCACTAACAAACATCCATTCCACCGCCTGGATTCGAACCTGAAGCATGTGATGCCAAAGGTCTGAGCGCTAGACATTTGGGCTGCATAACACTGAATGAGATTGATGGAGCTGTATTTTGTCCTCATTAATTATTTGTAGATAAGGTCAAGTCAGTAGGACTAATTATTAAAAGATATTTAAATTAATAATTAGCTAATTTAAACAGTACAATAATAGTAATAATTGAAGTTATTTTAATAGTAAATAATATTTTTTGGTGTATATTACATTTTGGGTGAAATATTTTTCGAGATAAAGCCCGACAATACGAAAAAGGCACTAACCCAATACCAGATACAAGCCACGACAAAATTGTTACTGATTTAAAATGATTGATACTGATTTAAATGATGTTACTGATTGTTACCAATGAAAGACTTAAAATTTTACAAGAAGTTTTACAAATATTTTTTGTTTATTAAAAAAAAAAAAAATTAGCTAGCATATTATTACATCATGCCAGACACGGAGCCGCCTGGTTTTCGGTAGAAGATTCGATTTGGCTTATGGGCCACAAGACAGATTTAATCAGATACAGACAGATTTAATCTTAAAATTGTATCAGTGACCTTCTAACACACAGAAGACTGCTGCGCGAAGATAATTCTGTCCAGCCGGGGGATTGCCCACGAAGGATGGGGCCATCATGACACCCTTTTTTTTAGGTACCTAGTTTGACTGGCGTCGAGAAGAAATGCTCTTCTGGCTAGAACACATGTGTTTATTTACTTGTCGGGGGTGGAGGGAGGGAAGAATGTTTTCTTTGAGGAGAAAGAACGGGCCTCGAGATTTCAAAACTGGATTTTCCGAAGCATTTTATGGTAAGTTCCACGAATTCTGCAAGTGAAATTGTTGAACTAAACAAAATGAATTTTATTGTACAGTCCTATCAAAAAGTAAAAAGGGAGCCGACCCCAAGACCACCTGAAACAGCATCGCTGGGAAGGGAACTAACTAATCGTGCAATGCAGTTGAATAAGAAAATTAATTAACATGATTGATTAAGCACTAACTCGAAATATTTTACTTTTCCGAAAGACGAAACTAAAAAATTTTTGGTTATGTTAGTTTCCAAAAATCGATTTTCCCTATGTTAAATGAAAGATTCGCTAATCGAATGATATTGCGCATTCCAATTATTTATTTATTTAAATATTGCATCAGCTTAAAGAAAATTTTCTTCGAAAATTAAAAATAAAATTTTAATCAAATTATTGGGAATATTTTTTTAAAAAAAATATGAAAAAAAATTAATCATGACATACTAAAATATTTATTCGGTTGTCTTTCTAGTGCCTTTAATCCTTAAAATATATATATTTTTTTTAATTATTATGAAAAAGTTTACCAAATATTCAAGAAAAGTCTGTTAGAGGGTCCGTTTCAAATTAAAAAAATATATTTTTATATTTTTTAAATATTTTTAATTATTTAATATATTTTTTATTTTTTGAATAATTTAGTTCTATAATCTACAGAAACCAAAACTTAGACTTCATAAAGTTTGAATAAATAAAACTAAAAATCATAAGTAATTTTTAATGTGCATATTTTAGGCTTTAAATAGATTTTTAATTAAAAAATTAATTAATATAAATTTAACTTTATAATAAGCCAATAAAGCAAACTCTTTACTAAAGCTTTTGGAATATATTTTTTTTTAAATAATTACTGTGTCGGTTTTTGATTTAATTTAAAATTAAAGGCACTAATATTAGAAAGTAATAATTTTTTTAAAATTATATTTTTAAATATTAAAATAATCTTTAAAATTTAATGATATTATATTTAAATATTAAAATGATCTGTTCAGATATGTTATGCAATAGTATATATCCAATTGCAATAGCATTATAAGACATTTTATTTATTAAAATGCATATTAAGTTATTCGAAAAGAAACGATTATTTTACGTTATAATTCCGAAAAATTAAAAAATAATAGTATTAAAGTCGATATCTAATATACAATTTTGAAACAGTGGCTTCTAAGCATTTTTTTTTTTTATTTTTTAAGCTGCACTTCTGCGGTCATTTTATCCTACTTACGCATGCACAAACATTCAAGAGTTTTTGATAGTTTCAATATTTATGGAAAAGACTTTCAGTAAATAACGACGCGAAGTATAATTAAAAATTTTAACGTTATTTATAATTACGAAATTTATTCATCATTATAATGTCCCCTATATATATAAAACCAAAAATATATGTGGGATATCTATCTATATATCTATCTATATATATATATACATATATATATATATACACTGAAGTGACAAAAGTCATGGGATAGCAATATGCAAATTTTCAGATGGCAGTAGCATCGCGTAGAACAGGTATAAATGCGCAGAGCTTTCATTTCTGTTCAAGTTATTCATGTGAAGAGGTTTTGACGTGATGATGACCGCACGACGGGAATTAACAGACTTTGAACACGGAATGTTAGTTGGAGCTAGACGCATGGGTCATGCCATTTCGGAAATCGTTAGGAATTCAACATTCCCAGATCCACTGTGTCAAGAGTGTGCCGAGAGTATGAAATTTCAGGCATAACATCCCACCATGGACAGAGCAGTGGTCGACCGCCTGCACTTAACGACCGAGACCGGCGACCGTCTGCAAAGAGTCGTAAATTCTAACAGACAAGCAACACTGCGTCAAATAACCGCAGAAATCAATGTACAAGGGACTTGTGTGATACATGAATACATGAATCGTACAAGGGACTTGTCTGTTAGAATTGTGCGGAGAAATGTGGCTTTCTTGGGCTATTCCAGCAGAAGACCGACTCGAGTGCCTTTACTGATAGAACGACATCGCTTGCAGCGACTCTCGTGGGCTCGTGAGCATATCGGTTGGTCCCTAGATGAATGGAAAACCGTGGCCTGGTCCGATGAGTCACGATTTCAGTTGGTAAGAGCTGATAGTAGGGTTCGAGTGTGGCGCAGACACCACGAAGCCATGGACCCAAACTGTCAGCAAGGCACTGTTCAAGCTGGTGGTGGCTCCGTAATGGTGTGGGCTGTTTTTCCATGGCATGGACTTGGTCCTCTGGTGCGACTGGACCGAACATTGACTGGAAATGCTTATGTTCAGCTAATAATACACAAGAATAAACTCCGATTTTTGGTGAGAAATAAAAAATAAAAAATGAAAAAAAAAAAATAAAATAACTACATTTTTATTGCACAAAAAAAAAATCTATTTATATAATAATTTAATAAAATGTTTTTGAATTTTTTATTAAAATAAAAAGTTTTACCACCTTAATAAAATAAGGACTGAATAGAAAGTGAATCACTTAGGAATTAATTCAACTTTTAGGAATGTTATCAATTACTAATTAAATGACAATTTGAAATAATACTTCGTAACTATCAAATTCTTTCATTTTAATCCCATTTAAATTAAAAATTGAAAATTACCTATTAAAGGCATACAAATGAGTAATAATTTATTTTTTATTTCCTTTCTAAAAAGGTTTTTTTTTTTTTTTTTAAATTTTTTTTCTCAAATTTTTCCCACCTCCTTTGCTCTCCCTGTACATATTTACAAAACCAATAATTAACAGAGTTGCCTTAAATAAAAGCTCATTAGTTAATTTGGCTCAATTAAAAAGCAAAAAGTGCTCTTCATTGTTAGCTATTTCATGCCATTGGCTAAAAAAGACATAAAAATCCTATATATATAATTATACGATTTTATTGACTCTAAATACTAAAAAAATATAATTATTATTATTTAAAAACTTTGACAATTATTTTTATTATTTACTATTGCATTTAAAAAAACAAGTAAATTTCTCTTACTTTTATTTCTTAGAAAACATAATAATTACAATCGTTACAATATTACAATCGTTTCATTCGTTAACTGAATAATATGTTAGGATTCTTGACAAACATATTATTCAGTTAAGCGATTGTAATATTGTATATGTGCCCTTTTCTGTAATTTTATAAGTTATGAGAATTTTGTGACAAAAATTGGTGGGTATACAATTTGTAGTTGGGCCTGAATGGCCGAGTGGCCAGCGTCTGGCGCTCGGTACGACAGGTTTCGGGTTCGAATCCCGGCGGTGCCATGGATGTTTGTAGTGGTTCGAAATCCACTTTAAACCGTAGGTCCCGGTCTAATAGTATCATACAGCATTGCGGGGGCATTGTTACTTTGCGTCCGTGGATTATCTTCAAATTACACGCTCCCCTGTGTAATGCAAAGTGAGTAACGTCTGTGCAGCGCTTGCCTTAAGGCATCTAAGACCAAGCTGTCTGTTTGCCAGCTGCATTAGAAAGAAAATAAGAACTATTTGTAGTTAGCTGTTTAAATAACCATGTTAATTAATTTTGTTAAATCAGCTGCATACCACCATAAATTCGCGTCATTTCCAACAGTACTACTTATATGAGCATATAATGATAGTTACGAAAGTAATTATGGGTGTCCCCTTTTTTTTTTTTGTCAACTGAATGTAAAAGGTACCATTAAAATTAAAAATATTTATTAAAATTAAAATGTCTGTTTGTATCTACACATATTTGTGAAGTAGCATACTTAGGCATGAATATTAATAAAAAATAGATAAGTAAAAATAATTTTGACAAATGATTTTCTTTGGATTATTACAAAAATCGAATCAAATACTAAAATTATTAAATTAATATAATAACCCACACCAAATTATCTCTATCTGATTTATTTATTTTTGTTTATAAATACAGAAATGATGTATATATATGTTAAATAATTTTCTTTTTTTTGTGTATGTGTGTGGAGCATGGCGGTAACAAGATTGTAAATCTCTAATAATTATAATATCTAATAATTATAATATTAATAATAATAATTATTTTTATCGATACAATCATCGACACATATTTGTGAAGTATCATACTTAGCATAAATGACATAGATAGATAAAAATAATTTTGACGAATCATTTTTTTCCTTTGATTGCTACAAAAATCGAATCAAAAGGCTTTTAGTTTTATAAATACAGAAAAGAAGCATATATATGTTATATAATTTTCGAGGTTTTTTTTTTTTTTGTCTGTGTGTGTGAGTGTGTGTGTGTATGTGTATGTGTGTGTGCATGTGTGTGTGTATGTGTGCGTGTGTGCATGTATGTATGTGTATGTGTGTGAGGGTATATGTATGTGTGCGTGTGTATGTGTATGTGTGAGTGTGTGTGGTGCGGGGCTTTAACAAGATTGTGAATTTCTGATCTAATAATTATTTTTATTGATACAATCATAGACGATAAACAACAATACAGCACAGACTACCATAGACAATATACAACACAACATAGAAAATATACAACGATACATCACATTTATTATTATTTATTATTTAATCACAGATTCTTATTATTTTGCATATCTACAGTAATCAGATTAATCAGAAAATGAAATGTTAAAAGATTTGGCAAACTAATATAATGATTGTCTGACTTTCGGAGTACGTATCAAAAATATCCTTGACGTATGATATCAAATAATAAATCATTTTAAATATAAGAACAAAGACTTATGAAAGCCAAGAGCTACATATATTCATTATTACTTAACCACAATAAGAGAGAAAAAAATCTCGAAAATTATTCAGTATGCAGGAATTTCTTACTACTTATCAATTTCTTGAACGCCATCATTGCTCCGTATTTTTGGTGCTTTATATTCTGTATGTTGGCAACGGAAGCGATTATTCTATTAATAATTCTAATTATTGATGAATCGCGTTTTGCCGTTTTGGGTTCAAAACCAATAAAAAAAACCAATAAAGTAAAAATGAATCATGTTAATGAATGAATAAAATGAATGTTGAATGAATATTGTTAGTGAATAAATAAAATGAATGTTGAATGAATATTGTTTGTGAATGAATAAATTGAATGTTGAATGAACATTGTTAGTGAATGAATGAATGAATGTTTAAATCAGGAGGGCCAGCCAAAATGATCTTGCGGGCCACTTTGAAAATGCATCATGACTCCGCAAGAAGCATATAAAATTATCTATCCCTACATGAGATTTAGACCCACTGTAGATATATTTTTTTTGCAATGGATTTGGTAGTAGTTGTATGAAAGATCCTTTAATTGGTACTTTAAGTGGATATCTATCTAGTAATCTTAAAAGGTCTCCATATGGATACCAACTATAAAATTCATCAAAAATAACAATTTTTTGATTGGTGTAACCGTCCCACCATGGTCCGTGGGGTTTCCAGTATATGTCTTCTATGTCGTAATTATACCTTATTTGTCCAGTTTTTCCAGTACCTGTAGGTCCAGTGATTACAACACATGAAGTAATATGATTACGCGGTTTTTGCTGTAATCCAAAGTACTTTTGTATAAAGGTGTGGTATTTACATGATAAAGAAAAGTTTTCTTTGTACACTTGTAATAAAGTGTTTTGTTCTTCACAGTCATTTTGGAGTTTAGTTAAGGGGTTTTCTTTGATAAAGTTATTTAAATTGAAACTATAAAAATCACTTACGGAAGTGTCCTTTTTACTGCAATATTCGATATTTTGTTTGATGGTCCCTTTCATTGTCTCCCAATGTGCTGTGCTGTGAAGAAGTTTCACATGTTGGTTAGATCTTCTCTCTGTGAAACATACAAAACCTTGCACGTGAGGTGTATTGTTTTGTCCAATTTCATATTGGAATCCATAATTATCATGTCCTTGTAGCCAAATAGATGGATGGTCATTAACTCGGGGGTTGTTAATAGTGAAGCACCATCTTTTGGCGTACTGTCTGGGCGCCATGGCCGAGGTTAGTATTACCCGAGGCCAAAGCCAGGTGAATGCAAAAGATCAATCTGTAACAGAGAAATATTTTAGAACCTGCCCCCGAAACAATCCACTTTAAACCGTATGTTCCGGTCTAATATGACTGTAAGGCATAGACTGTAGGCCTGACAACCTTACCCCATAAAAAGCAAACATTCTTGTCTAGACATAGAAACATTCTTATCTAGTACGCAGACGGTTTGGGCCCACCATGGGACTGCTGCTCCAATGATGATAATGATATATTTCAGAAAGTTTATTATATTTTATTTATATATAACAGACTTTTTAATATAATAAAGCCAATAAAGAATATCTAGCACGATATTACACAAACTTAATAGGCGTTATAGCATTTGGTTCGATTTTTGTAGTAACTAAGTACAAAAGTGTTTAGACAAATGGTTTTTATTTGTCGATTTTTTTTTTATATTCAGGTTTGAAAATGTTTATTCACAAATGTATGATGTTACAAACAGGCTTATATATGGCAATTAATTACTTTGTTTGGCGCAATTTTAAAATGGGACATTTAAATGGCTGAATGTTTTTGGCAATGAGTATCTTAGAGATAAAAATTTGTAGATGTGAATTCGGCATCCAGTTTAGCATGCCATTGCCAAAAGATCTGATCTTATAGTCTCAATAAAGTAGAAAGACAGGCTTCAGGTTCGAATCCTGGCTGTGGCATGGATGTTTGTTAGTGGTTCGGAATCCACGTTAAGCTGTAGGTCCCGGTCTAGTTACCCCAAAATGTGCACAAAATGACCGTAGAGCGACAAACCAAACCAATAAAGTAAAAAAGAATTATGTTAATGAATGAATGTTTAAATCAGTGAGGCCAGCCAAAATGATCTTGCGGGCCACTTTGAAAATTCATCATAACTCTTCGGACAACATATAAAATTATATATCCCTATATGAGATTTAGACCTACTGTAGACATTTTTTTGGAGTGAAAAATTGAAACATAATTTATTATTTTGTTTACTTTCATACTTACATGTAAACATATATAATTTAAAAATAATGATGCTAAATGCACATTGTGAAGAAATATATAATAATAAATATATAAATATAAATGAAATAAAAAAATGAAATAATTAAAAAATAATTATTTTACTAGAGCGATATTTGCTTCTCTACTCATCATGAATTCGAAGAACATAATTTAATTATTCTGTGAACTCATAATTGTAAAATCATAAATAAAACAGACAATATCTGTCATATACTATTCGCAAAAATATTATTTTATACATTTTTTCTCATAATTTCGACGGTTAATTTTTGAATATATGGATGCACAAATAATGTATTTTTTCTAAACGTCAGTTTTCACTGCTTTGGCCATTATAAAATAAATATATTTTGTAAAAGTGTGATAAATTTCACGGGCCAGAAAAATGGTTGACCATCCCTGGTTTAAACGAATGTTTCCAATATTAATGTTGAATTCAAGCTGAATTATGTAGCTGTCAAAATCAGAAAATCTGTTGTTGTTGCTTGTCCCCTTGATTTAGAATCCTGAACCAAGTCCAGTAGATCATGCTGCATCAATAGATCGTGAACTGTCCTTCAATAATTTTAACAGTTGCAAAAGCTCAGAGAAGCACCAATACAATGGAGAGGGAGAAGTGATGGCCGAACAATGACAAAGGGTATATGTCTTCTCGCCTCCATTTAAGGTCAAACTCTAAGTGTGATTTGTCAAACTCTTAGCGTGATCTGTCAAACTCTTAGAAAATCTGTAAAACCAGCAATGATATTTTTTAAATAAAATGAAAGATATGTCATGCCACATTCGGTCCGCGGTCCGATCGGGTCGGTCCGCGGTTCCTGAAAAAAATATCAAAAACTTCCAGTTTATATATTTAGTTTTCAATTAAATTTTACTTTGAACTTATAAAAAATATTCTTTTAATTAAGAAAATTATCATAATCCCTTGTGTTTATTTGAAATATGTTGGACTCAATATCATTTATTATTATTTTTCAACTAAAGCTGAATCATCTAGCTTGTTTTAACGTTTTATCAAAATCAGAAAATTTATAAAACCAGCAATGATATTTTTTTTTTAAAATAAAACGGAGGATTTAAGATATGGAAAACTACATTCGACCCAATGCTCCAATCTGCGCATTACTAAAAATTATCAAAATCTTCCAGTTTATGTATTTAGTTCTAAAGTGTCGTGCACATGTATAATTATTTATTAAAATATATAATTTAAAATTATTGTATATATAAAGTTATATAGTTTTGTATTTAAAGTTAAAATAAAGCACAATAAAGAAACTGTAGAGGAAAAAAAAAAATCTTGGGTTAAGGTGAAAATTTTCCATTGAAACATTTAAGTAAGTTGGCCTTGGATTGGCACACTCCCATAGGAGCTTTAAGCCATTGAAAGCATTTCAAGAATTTATGTTGCCTTTGCTATTGATGTTGCGAATAAGTGCTGGGGTTGTTCTCACTTTTGTGAACCACACCAACACTTTCGCGAACCCTTGACCTTACAGAATACCCTAATCTCTTCAAGGACTTATGTTTTTATCTGGCAATTAACGAGGCACTAATAGGGATATACATTACATCTACATCTTAATTAGTAATATTGAATCATAATATAGGGTTTGCGGCTTAGCTAATATTAATATAGCATTGAAAAATAAAATTACTGCAAATTAAAAATTTTGTACTTTAGGGGGGGAAAAATTTTAAATTTTAAAAAAAAAAAATTTTTTTTTAATTGAAGAAAAAGTAATAAAAACTTCGATACTGTTAGATACCAGTTGTTCTGGGTTATTGTGTCCATCTTTGAAGTAGACAAGGGAGCTTTTGGTTCGGCATCAATTTCGAACCAATCGAATTTGGATTTGAATTCGATTTTGATTTAATTTGAATTTCGTTTTGAACCAATCGAAATTGAAGATAATGCTACAATAAAGCACGAAAATGTATTTATAATTTGATTGCAACTGTTTCATAATTATCGAGGTACTAATAGGAATAAGATCTCTTAACATCGACATCTTATTTAGTAATATTAAATTATAATATAGGGCAGTCTGCTTAACTAACATTAGGAATGAAAAATAAAATAGCTGCAAATTAAAATGTGGTACTTTAGAGGATTGGTTTGGTTTGTCGCTCTACTGTCTTCTTGTGCACACGATGACCAACTAGACCGGGACCTACAGTTTAACGTGGATTCCGAACCACTAACAAACATCCATGCCACTGCCAAGGGTACTTTAGGGGAAAAGACATTGACAAACAGCTAATAATAAAAGAAATCTTTGTTCAATTAAAGAAGTAATAAAAATTTGGTACTATTAGGGACCTGCTGCTATGAGTAATTGTGTCCAACCTCGACATAGACAAGGGAGCTTTTGGTTCGGTATCAATTTCGAACCAATCGAATTTCGAACAAACTGAAGATTTTTTCAATAAAACACGAAAATGTATTTATAATTGGATTGCAACTGTTTTGGGTAAAATTTATTTTATTTTCAATTTTAGTTATTATATAGCGTTTGTATTTGAATAAATAATTGCTTGTCAAATACCATCGCTACTAAAATGTATGACATTTGAAACATAATAAAAAAAAAATAAAAATTAAAAACTGGACCTTCGAAATTAAATGGAAAATTAAAAATTAAATTTTTTTAATTAATTAAAAAATGGAAATGTAATAAGGCATCCATTTCAAATACAAATTTCACATTTTCCAATAGTTTTATTTTCAATACTTTTAAAAAAGAGCACAATAGGGAATATGAAGAATTAAACTTAAGCACGTTATCATTTAAAAATATAACTCTTATTAAACCACAATTCATTAAGTGGTCTGTGGAGACATAATTCAGCGAAGGTCGACTTATTAAATTTCCATTTTTTAATTTATTAAAAAATTAAATTAAATTTTAAAAATTAATTAATTTTTTTTTAAAGTTATTTTTTTTAAATTTAATTTTATTAATTTTCTGTTACTTAAAAAAATATTTCAAATGAAGAATAGAAACCTTTCGGTTAAAAATAAGTCGTAGCATTGAGAATAGAAAGTTGTTTCATTTCTTTAATTTCCCACTATATATTACTTCCTTTAGTAAATTTTAAATATCCTATTTGACCCTTGTTAACATTGTAAATATATTCCTTATACATTAACAATGTAAATAATCTTTATCAAACGAAAATTTTTTAAAATCCATTCTGATGTTGGGCCTTCCATCAAATCGCAGTTTTATCTATTCATAGTAAAGAATACGAAAACACCAATATGGGTATGGTAAACATGCTAAATTGTATCTAATTGGTCTCTATCTATCTAAGTGAAAAGAATTATCAGATAGATTAGTGTTTATGAATGAACCACTAAACACAATTCCAAACAGATAAACAGATTATCAACATAATAGGCAAATAATTTAACCTTTCGGATCTGCATGAGTTTTTAGCATGTCTGGAACTCTACAAAAGAATGCTTATTCAATATATTGCTAATCTACCCGATTTTGATGAGTAAACACCGATGAATCATTGATAAATTCCAGTAGTAAGAAACGGTTTAATCCTTTAGGCGTTTTATGGTGACTTGGTTCTTTCTTCTTCCACAAGTTTTATCTACTATGTTTGCGCTAGACGCTGAAGACTTCTTGTTGTTTGGTTCTGAACTCTGAGCCATGCTCTTTAAATTTGAAAGTCCAATACACTGTCAGCTGTGGCTACCAGGCAGCTGTGGCTTTTAGGCAACTATGGATTATAACAGCGTATGTATATGACATATTCTTCTTCGATGGCGCTACAACCCCATAGTGGGCCAAGGCCGTCTGCCTACTGGCATATTTCCGAAACATAGGATTTCTTTTTTAACGGGATAGGGTTGAACTGAATTGTTCTTTTCATGTTGCATAAGACAGACTGAAACTCAAAAACATATTGTTACAACATATGAGTACTAGAAGAGTCGCCATATATAGCATGTATTTATGTACGCTAATTATAGCCAATTCTGCCATAACTAACTAACTAATTCCCTTTCACTACAATCCATGGTCGTTTGCCTACAGCATATTTCCGAAGCATGCGATGTTTTCTTTTTTTACAAGGTAAGGTTATCAGACCTACGTCCAACGCTCTACAGTCATATTAGACCTGGGGCCTGAATGGCCGAGTAATTAGCGCTCTGGCGCTTTGGGCCACATTTTTCCGGATAGAGTCTCGGTGGTGCCATGGATGTTTTTAATGGTTCGGAATCAACTTTAAGCCTATATCCCAGTCTCATATGACTATAAGGTTATCACGGAGCCCAGTCAGACTTCCCACCTCACATCATTCCCAAACTGTATAGGGGCAACTCAGCTCTAGGCACAGTGATGTGATATGGTGTCGTGTGGTGTAGTGTAGTAGTAATAGTGTCAGCCCTACGTCGAACAGTCATATTAGGCTGGGGCCTGAATGGCTGGGTGTCTGGCGCTCGATGACATAGGTTTCGTGCCGGTGCCATTGATGTTTGTAGTGGTTAGGAATCCACTTTAAGCCGTAGGGCCCGGTCTCATATGACTGTAAGAGCGTCATGGAGCCCAGTCAGAATATTCACCCCTACATCATTATTCCCAAACTTTAAAGGGGCAACTCAACTCTAGGCACAGGGTGGGGCACAACTCTAGGTGGTGTAGTAGTAGTAGTAGTAGTCATATTAGCCCGAGGCCTACGTATTAAAGAGGAATCCGAACTACTAAAAACATCCATGGCACCGCCGGCTCGAACACGAAACCTGTTGCACAGAGCGCCAGACACTCAGTCCTATGGTGACCTATATTACCAACAATTTAAATAAATTATAAAATTTTCAAGAATCACTTCTGACTGTACAGCTTATCAGCAGAAGACGTGCCAAAAAGATAAAAGTTAGCTATCTAGATAAGAAATGCACACAAAAATAAACAATGCTTTGAAGATGAAGCAATAACCACGTGGTGAATATAAAAACTATAGCTTGGTATTAATTGAAATATTTTGAGCAATAACTTTTCACATTCATTTCAGATAATTACTTTTATAGGAACTTTGAAAAATTATTGAATTATATTTTCGTATTTCTACGAAGAAGTAAAATGAGCTCGAAAAAAAGCGATTTCAATTTCTCATCATTTAAAATTTAATTATTAAGTATTAATTACAACTTATTTAACAATTAATTAAATCGTTAATTATTAAAATTTAATTATTATTTAATTAACTATGAAAATAAATAAAAAAGGAAATTTTTTTAATTATCTTATAAATAATAAATTCAATATTTGCAAATTATGCAATAACCATTCAATTAAAGATTTGAAAACAGTTAACGGTCTTAGATTCTTATTTTATTATTTATTTTTTCCCGTCTACCTTGCTATGATTTTTGGAAGTTTACAGTTATGGGTACAATGACAAGATTTCGAAAATTTAAAATGGCAAAAACTACCGAAAATTTTTTTTTTTTTTTTATCTATATAGTGAATAACCATAAATAGCATTAGAACAGCACCTGTAGCACGAAAATCGCCGGTAATAGACAGACTAAGAAGAAAAGTAACCAATAAAATAAATTATAGTTTAAAAATACTAAAAAAAACACGCTTTTAGAGGTTAATCAAACTAAAAAGTAAAAAATAATTGTTAACATAAGAATAAAATGACTGACGAGAAAATGAATGTCACTGTTCTAAAAGCGTGGGGTGCTCGATATCAATAGTTATAATTTTTTTCACTTGTTTCATTCCGAA
>BPLR01002311.1:5000-200153 GCA_021605095.1 Caerostris extrusa
CTTATGCTTTGCGTCTTAGTACTATGTAAAAGATAATAAAAAGTTGTAATTAAATGTGATTTTCATAATGTATACAATTCAAGTAAAAAAGAATAAAAAAAAAATTCTGAAAATTTAATAGATTTCTTTTAAAATTCTTGAAAAGATTTTCTTATAGTTAATTTTCTGAAAATATTGTTAGTAACCGATTTATGAAAGGGTTTTTTTGTGCATGTGTTTTAAATAGTATAATTAAGCGACGTTTTAAAAAGTTTATTATTACTTTTTTAAATCATACTTTCTTACAGCAGCTATTTTTTCTTCTAATAATTTTTTCTTTGTTTAATAACGTGGAGTCAAATATCTACATGAGAGGTCACGAATAAGTTTTTAAAAAAAATTAATTTTAATATGTATATCGTGTGACTTAAAACTTAATATAAAATTGATATCGCTGTTACTTTTACGCATTTTAAATGTGAAGAATGTAGGACACAGAGATTTCTTGTAAAAGCTAATGGTGGCAACGGCCATGATATATGCAAAAAAAAAAAACTTATATTAAAAAAAAAAAAAAAAAAAAAGAAAGAATTTAATTAGAAACTAGAAGTGGTTTCGCAACACTATTTACTATACGTAATTTTCCAGTTGTTTCAGATTCAAGGAAACACTATCAAATCACATAACACTCACCATGCTTAAATCTTTTATACATAAATATATGCAAAATTAAAAATAAATATGGAAAAATTCATTGCCATTAATTAATGATTATGAATTAGTGATTATAATTGCCATTAATAATATCATGTATCAACATTGTAATGGTGGGAGTTTTCTGATATTTATTAAAAAAAAGTTACGAATTTTTTAAAGATTTTAATTAAAAACTAATATCAAGATATCCTGTATAAAATAAATCGAAGTCAAAAGATATCAAGAATCAAAGATCTTGAATCAAAAGATATCCAGCCTAATATCAAGTCTTGTATCAATGGATATCCAGTCTAATATCAAGTCTTGGAGATAAGCGTTTGAAATATATGAAAATTTTAACATATTTCAAGTCCATTTTTCATTACAAGTTTATTTTATAAAGTTAGCAAAGATAGTATGAAACAGCAAAATGTTGTTTACTATCGTTATTTACCATACCATTATTTATTTATTACTCTTACTCTTAAATATTTCTATTTTAAAATTAACCAATGTACATTTGTAGATAATCAATCAGTTTGTTTTAGATAGATTAAGTTATTACTTTTATTTTAAGAATTAATTTAAAAATTGAGTTTGGAAATCAAACATACACTATAACACTTATCAATTTTAAAAATCCATTTAAAAAGTTGACTTTTGAAATCAAACATATACTACATCACTTAATTTTAAAAATTCATTTTAAAAGTTGACTTTTTGAAATCAAACATATACTATTTTACTTAATTTTAAAAATTGACTTTGGAAATCAACAATATACTATATTATTTAATTTTAAAATTGACTTTGAAATCAACAATATATATTATATTATTTAATTTTAAAAATTGACTTTGGACATCAATAATATACTATATTATTTAATTTTATGAATTCATTTAAAAGCTGACTTTTGAAATCAAACATATACTATATTACTTAATTCTATACATGAAAGCCATTTTACACAAGCGAACTTTTGTATTCATTTATCCATTCACATGAGAAATATATACATGAAGTTAGACATTGTTTTTAATGACCTGCAATGAATACATAACCAGATGTTTCTGACAACCATTGCATGAGTGAACCCTAAAAAAAGAAAACCCAGCCAATAAGAAGCTCGCGATAGTCAGCCAATGAACGAACATGATGGATTCGAATGCTCCAATGACAGCCGTGAATAACGATAATAACGCGAGGTCTGATCGCACGGCGTTGCCATTCATAATTTCTTATTGTCATCTCATTCATCTTTCAGAGGGCGATATATGCGGGGCTGGGCTCGTAGCATTTCGTGTGTTGCTAAATAATAAACGCCGGAATGGCAGCACGTTCCAAAAGTATGTGCGATCACTCATGTCGTAGATTGAGATTATTTTCTGTCTTTTAATCTTTTAGTTTTTTTTTTCTCCTTTCTTTGAATTTGTTTTACGGCAATGATCGAAATTACATCGTGTATTCGAAGAAGTGTTATTTTAATTACTACTGTGTCTAAAAAAGTAATACCAATTTTGAGAAGGCTTCAGGTTCGAATCCTGGTGGTTGCAGGAATGTTTGTTGGTGGTTTGGAATACACGTTAAACTGTAGGTCCCGGTCTATTTCGCCTAAAGTGTGCACAAATGACCGTAGAGCGACAAACCAAAACCAATTTTCAATTTAAAATTTCAGGGGCTTATGGAATTTCAATTTTTTTTCTTTTTTAGGTTTTAGCACTGTCCTTGACATCTGAGTGAAAAGTGACGTCAAAATATTCATTACTGTTTGAGTTAACCTTGGCTTTGGGAGACGTTCAAACGGATTCCGGCGATTTTGAAATGTCTGAATTCACTGAGCAAAGAACTTCCATTCAATTTTTGTTTGCGGAAACGTATAGAATGTTGCAGAAGGCATTCGGTGAGCATTCCTGTATCGGAAAGTAATGTCTAGAAGTAGTAAAAACAGTTCAAAGAAGGCAGAGAACGCGTTGAAGAGGAAGAGTGGTGCTTGCAAACCGTCGATTTACAATTAGAGATCTTGCTGATGATGTTGGAATTTCAAAAGGATCGGTCCATTCCATTTTGGGCCTCAACTCGTCCAATCTCGATGGGTACCCAAAAAGCTGAATGCTCCAGCTCACACTGCGTTGATTCTTCGTGACTTTTTTTCGTTAAAAATGAAACCCATATCGTTTCACAACCACCGTATTCCTTAAACTCAAAAAGACCACTCCAGGGGCACCATTTCAGTCGATTGAAGAGATTCAACGTGAATCGGTGCGCGCTTTGAAGGCCATCCCTGCCGAACACTGTGTAGCATGCATTGAAAATTGAAAGAATGTTGCCACAAGTGCATTGTGTCCGGAGGGGATACCTTTGAAGGCTATGAAATAAATTTGGAAGAATAAACAAAGTGTTTTTTGGAAAAAAAAAAAAATTGGTCTTGTTTTCCGGGCTCAGTAGTATATTTCCAACCAGAAATGAAGAAACCTTGTTTTAGAAAGAAATAGTACATCCTTTCTTGCTACGAGTATTATTCCACTCTTATAACTTGATCGTAGATTTAAATCTCTATTTCCAAAACAGAACTAAATAAGCAGTTTTTGAATCAAATATTTTTTTGTTATAAATTTGCCCTTCTTTATTCAACTATTATAAATATGGCGATTACCGTTTGTTTCTCAGACACAAGACATCTCACAAAAAAAACACCGACAAAGCATGCGGCGTATTTGTCATCAGAAGCAATTCCAGAGGAACAAAAATTCCCTCTTAACAACCCAATTATTCCCCGGTATCTTCATACTTCCCTTAATTGCCGTCGCCGAGGCACACGGTCAGCGCTTTTTCCCTCTCCCTTTTCCCTCCCTCTTTCCTCGACGTAACGAACTATTTTATGAGCCTGTTCTGTCTTCAACGATTCGCGTTTTATCGCTTGCTTACCCGTGGAAATTAAATGGCTGCATAACAAGTTTTGTAGAGGCTGCGTTTTATTTCCGAGCTCGAGACATTGTATTAAACGAAACTCCAACCAGGAAATATTTTTGCATAAAGGAAAGCATTTTGGATGTATAAATAAATACACAATACTTTCACAAAGATTTATACTGAAAGTCTCAATGTATTGCCCAGAAGTAAATGCTATGTATGCATATGCGGTTCTAGAAAGTTCTAAAATCCAGGAAGAGAAAAATTCCTTCAACGAAGTACGGTTACAGTTAAGTGGAGTGCTAAATAGTTCCCTTGGTAAATAATTCAAAAAGTTCTAGATAAACAGCAACCAGAAGGGAAAAAAATGTTATAAAAACATTGAACATGACAACTCCAACTTAAGAGAATTTCATTTTACTCAAAAGTACTTGCGATATCTTTTTTTTAATCGAAATTTTAAAGTCAGTTTTTTTCTGCCGAATCAGGGAAATGATTCTTTTCATTTTAGAACGTTTCACCCCCACTTGAAATCTCAAATAAGTTCATCACCAAAGAACAAAGGAATAAAAACTCTTGAAATTAATTCCGCTAAAAATCTTTTTAACACATTTCTTGTGTGTACGAATTTCTAAAATTTGCACCCCTACACCCCCTCACTTAGCACGTACTGTCTTTAAAACAATTGAATTTTTCGACAAAAGAAACCGCACCAGTTAATTGCATGATGATCCAGCAAATTAATTTTATTAAAAGGGTCGGGACAATGCAATCGAATAGATGATCATTTTATGTCCTAAGAAATCTGTGAGCTCTATTAAGTTATATTTCTCCACCCCTGAAACCACCACCAAATACAGCTCATGGCCACTCTAAAAGAACACTCCCTTTCCCCTCTAGATAATTAGCACATTCTGTGATAAGCACTAATAAAGAAGAAGAACGTTTCGAGTCAATTTCACGTTTAACCCCAACGGGCTTGAAAAATGATTCGAACATTCGAATTTTTTTTTTTTTTTTTTTTTTTGGAAAACTTTCCAAGTCTCCTTGATTTTCCTTGCTTTGTTAATGAGGACTCGGAGCAGTCATTGATACGGATCCGAATCTTAGAAAAGAGCAGCAAAAAAAAAAAAAAAGCTACGAGTAAAAAAATGGCGTCTCCATTAAATGGAACTATTTTTATTTCATTTTAATTAATTTTCTAATCCCAGGGTCAGATAGAGAGAAAAAAAAATGGCGAAAGAATAATTAAGATGGTATCTGATTATTCGGGGCATCAGACACGGAACGAGCATAATTATTTCGACGCAAAACAATTATTTACATGCGAATGTCTTCTTCAAACCAATTATTAAAATAGTTAATCATATTAAGTTTTATGGGGTTTTTTTGTAGTAGTAGTTAACGGAGGTTGTTATAGTTAACTCCGTAAAAAAAAATAATAAAAAATTGAATTCATAAAAAATGCAAAAAATTATATTTATATTATTTTTTAGGAGAACAGGCACGGTCTTATAAAAAGTTGTAAAAAGCAAAGCAATGGCACGTTGTTTTATACGATTATAGGTAAAATATTTGAATAAATAAAATTGAAATTATAAAAAATAACCAAAAATTATAGAATAAATAAATAAGAAATTTGAGCCAAAAATATAAATTATGGATGCAAATTATTATCTAAAACTATTTGGCTGGTCTGATGGCAAAGTGACCAGCGCTCTGGCTCGTCACTGGTGTCGGATTCGAGCCCTAGCGGTCTAATCGAATAGATGATCATGTTGTGTCACAAGAAAGCTGTGAGCCCTATTAAGTTATATTTCCCATCTCCTGATACCACCCCAATACCGCGAGTTGCCACTCTAAAAGAACACTCCCTCAACCCCTAGATAATTAGCACATTCAATGATAAGCACTAATGAAGTAGAAGAAGATTTCAAGGCCAATCTCATGTTTGGCCCCCAACGGGGATTGATAAAAGGATTCGAACATTCGAATTCTTTTTTTTTTTCGAACACTTTCAAAGTCTCCTTGATTTTCCTCGCTTTGGTTAATGAGGATTGAATGAGCAGTCATTGATACGGATCAGAATCTTAGAAAGAGCAGAAAAAAAAAAAAAAAAAGCCAGAAGAAAAAAAAAAATGGCGTGTCCATTAAATGGAAGTTTTTTTTTTATTTTAATTAATATTCGAGTCCCAGGGTCAGATAGAAGAGAGAGAAAAAAATGGCGTCTCTATCCAATTGAACTTTTTTTTTATTTAATTAATGTTCGAGTCCCAGGGTCAAATAGAAGAGAGAAAAAAAATGGCGCAAAAATATATAAGAGGGTGTCTAATGATTCGGGGCATCACACGCGGAATGAGCACAATTGTTTCGACGCAGAACAATTATTTACATGTGAATGTCTTCTTCAATCCAATTATTAAAATAGTTAATCAGGGAAGTTTTATGGGGTTTTTTTTAGTAGTTACAGAGGTTGTTATAGTTAATTTCATAAAAAAAATATAAATGAATTGCATAAAAAATGAAAGGAATTATAGAATTTATTATATTTTTTTTTGGAGAACTGACATGGTAAAGTTATGAAAAGATGTAAAGCAAAGTATTGGCGTGTTGGATTTAATGATTATGAGCCAACTATTTGAATAAATAAAATTGAAATTATAAAATGAAGGAAAATTATAAAAAAATAAACAAAAATTATTGAATAAAAAAATAAGAAATTTGAGCCAAAAATATAAATTATGGATGCAAATTATTATTTAAAACTATTTTGCTGGGCCTGATGGCAGAGTGACTAGCGCTCTGGCTCTCGCCACTGGTTTCGGATTCGAGCCCCAGCGGTGTAATGGCACGGAATTCACTTTAAACGGTACGTCCCCTGTCTAATCACTGTAGAGCTGACAACTTTATTCCACAGTGGGGCTGTTGCGCCAATGAAGATTGGGTTTGGTTTGTCGCTTTACGATCATCTTAAGCACACGAGAGCTAAACAGTTTAAAGGTGATTTCGAACCACTACAAGCATACATGGTACCTCCTGGACTTGAATCCGAAACCTGTGGCGTGCGCGAATGAAGAAGGAGAAGAATTTGGCTACGACTAAAAAAACTTAATTTAGAGAATTAAGTGTATTTTATTCGTCTACTATCAATTGAATCAGGATTTAACTTTAACCAATGTTACAAAAGAATTGGAAACCATGACTTGTACTCAAAAAAAAAAAAATCCCTTTTACTAAACCATACTGACTCGAGCTTTTATTAAAATGAAGTGATATCTTTTCAATCGAAATTTAACGTCAGTTTTTTTCTGCAGAATAAGGCAGACGATTCTCTTTCATTTTCGAACGTTTCAACTCCACATGAGATCTCAAAGAAGTTTATCTCAAAAGACAAAGGAATAAAAAACTCTTGAAATTAATTCCTATCAAAATCACTTTCACACCTTTCGAATTGTGCCCTACCCCTACCAAGCACGCACTGTCTTTAAAAAAATTGAATTTTTCAACAAAAGAAACTACACCAGTTAATTACATGATGATCCAGCAATTATTTTTTTCAAAAGGTTTCAGTGTTTGCAATCGAATAGATGATCATTTTGTGTCGCGAGAAATCTGTGATCTCTATTAAATTATATTTCTCCACCCCAAAATTTCTCCCCTCTATTTCTCCTCTAGATAATTAGCATATTCGGTGATAAGCACTAATAAAGAAGAACGTATTTGAATAAATAAAACTGGAATTATAAAATGATTAAAAATTATAGAATAAATAAATAAGAAAATTGAACCTAAAAAAAATTAAATTATTTACAATGATTATATTATATAAAAGTATTTGGTTGGGCCTGACGGCAGAGTGACTAGCGCTATGGATAGCGGTGCCATGGATGTTTGTAATGGTAATAACGATATGTCAATGTCTAATGGCAGTAGAACAATGTCCGTAGGGCTGACCCTGTAAAATAAATATCTCCAGAATTACCAGAACCAGTTTAAAAAGTTCTCAAATTTTGAAAAATGCAATGAAGAAATGGTTTGTAAGAATTATAAATGGTTTGTAATAATGGTTTACTTTAAACATAAATAAAAATGCGTTCCTTGAATTTATTGTCATTTGTTTTCAAATCCCAACATGTTTTTCAAATACATATATAAATATATTAAAATTCTATAATGCAAGGTGATTATTATTTTTTTCTAATGCAGCTGACACATAGACCGTGATCTTCGCCATAATTGCTGCACCGATGTTACTCACTTTGCATTACCCAGGGGAAGCGTGTAACTTGATGGTAAGCCACGGACGCGGAGTAACAATGTCCCCGCAGCGCTCTGAGATCCTATTAGGACCGGGAACTACGGTTTAAAGTGGGTTCCGAACCACTACAACACCCATGGGCAAAGCCGGGATTTGAACCCGATACCTGTGGTACCGAGCACCAGAGCGCTAGCCATTCGGCCATCAGGCTCCTCAATACTTCCTCGTTCTTTCGAACGTTCGAAGAAGTGCTATTATTTGGCACCTTTTCGAATCCGAGAGACGTGTCGCGACCTGAGGGTCGTGTGGGTTACCACAACGACGGTGGATCCCTCTGAAAAATAAGCCGCCCCCGGGTGGGCTCGAACCACCAACCTTTCGGTTAACAGCCGAACGCTCTAGCCGATTGCGCCACGGAAGATCTGCAAGGTGATTATAGAGACGCACTTTCAAAATGCTGTAAAAAAAAAAAAAAACACTCATCACAATGAGTTCCCATTTGAACTCAAGATACTTCAAGAAGGTGGAAACAGTACTGCATAAAAAAAAAAAAAAAAACTCGAAAAAAAAAAAGTTCCACCGATATTACCCTTCCAATTGAGTATGACCTTGCCGTGGTGGATGGGCTTTCCACTCACAGTGTTACATCTGTTGAGTGGCTTGGAATTCATTTTTTCCGTCAAAAACTGAAACCAAGTACATTGAACACTGCAGTTGGTTGAATGGGCAACTCCTTCCAAATACGTTGTCATTTTGATTCCAACTATCGCTGGCAGCTTAATTCGCTTTCTTTATGCAACTCACAGCGCCATCTATTAATAGACTTTTTAGCTTTTTGATGCCGTACCGTTTCCCCGTCTTCAAGTATCTTCAGTTGAAATTTGAATTCATTGTGTCGAGTGTTTTTTTTTGGACAGCCTTTTGAAAGGGGATTTTAATTATAAGCACACTGTATATAAATCCTGGGTTATATCTAAAAATATATATCACAAAAATTTAAATAAATAAAGGTTCTAAAACATATCATAAATCTCTAATGATAAAAAGTCACTGATCAAATAACATTAAAATAATAAATTATAAATAAACCAATTGATATTTTACAAACAGGCTTTTTAATTTTTGTAGCTTTCACCTACAAGCACATCAAGTACTTATCGTGTATTAGTTCACTTAACAGCTATTACAACTGCTTTGATAGGTATGATTTTAACAGGACACGTGTGTTTTACTGTTCTATGAAATAAATTTCGGGGACAATGTGTTTAGATTTAGACACAGGAGATATTATTTTTACGGGGCAGGGTTGGCCGCCTTATTCATATTGCTCTACAGTCATTAGACCGAGACTCACCGTTTAAAGTGGATTCCGAACCACTGCAAACATACATAGCACCGCTGAGACTCGAATCCGAAAACAGTGGAACAGAGCTTCAGAACGCTAGTCACTCTGCCATCACGCCCAGCCAAACATATTTATATAATAATAATCTTTATAAATTATTTATATTTTTTGCACAAATTTTTTTATTCTACAATATTTGCTTTTTTTTGTATAATTTTCATTCATTTTATAATCACCATTTTATTTATTCAAATAGTTGGTCCGTAACCATAAAACCAAAATTCCATTACTTCGCTTTACAGCTTTTAATAAGACCACCCTAGTTCTGCTAAAAAAAAAAAATAAATTCTATAATTTCTTTAATTTTTTTTATGCAATCCAATTTTATTATTATTTTTTTTACAAAATTAACTATAATAACCTCTGTTAACTACTACAAAAAAAACATAAAAACTTCCATGATTAACTATTTTAATAATTGGTTTGAAGAAGACTTTCCCATGTAAATAATTGTTCTGCGTCGGAATAATTGTGCTCATTCTTTGTATGATGCCCAGAATAATTAGACACCATCTTAATTATTCTTTCGCCATTTTTTTTTTTTTTCTCACTCTATCTGACCCTGGAACACAAAAAAATTAATTAAAATAAAAAAAAAGTTCAATTTAATGGAGATGCCTTTTTTTTTTTTCTCTAGCTTCTTTTCTTTTTTCTGCGCTTTCTAAGATTTGGATCTGTACCAATGACTGCTTCAAGTCCTCATTAACCAAAGCAGGGGAAATCAAGGAGACTTGGAAAGTGTTCGAAAAATAAAGAGTTCGAATGTTTGAATCCTTTTGTCAACCCCGTTGGGGTTAAACGTGAGATTGGCCTCGAAACGTTCTTCTTCATTAGTGCTTATCATTGAATGTGCTAATTATCTAGGGGTGGAGGGAGTGTTTTTTACAGTGTCCAAACGCTATTGGGGATGGGAAATATAACTTAATAGGGTTCGCAGATTTCTTGCGACACAAAATGATCCTCCATTCGATTGCATTGCCCTTTTAAAGGAATTAATTGCTGGATCATCATGTAATTAACTGGTGTGGGTTTCTTTTGTTGAAAAATTCAATTGTTTTAAAGACAGTACGTGCTCGGTAGGGGTAGGGCACAATTTGAAAAGTGTGAAACAGATTTTTATCGCAATTAATTTCAAGAGTTTTTTATTTCCTTGTCTTTTAAGATTTCAAGTGGGTTTGAAATGTTCGAAAATGAAAGAGAATCGTCTGCCTTATTCGGCAGAAAGAAATGATTTTAAAATTCGATTAAAAAGATATCGCTTCATTTTAGTAGAATCTTCAGTCAGTTACGGTTGAGTTAAAATGAAATTTTCTTAAGTAGGAGTCGTCGATTTTTCAATGATTTTGTCGCAACTTTTTTTTTCCTTCTGATTTGTTTGTAGTCTCGGCATTACATCTATGCACTAGGGTCCTGATGGCCGAGTTTCTAGTGCTCTGTACCACAGGTTTCGATTCCCGGCTGTGCTATGTATGTTTGTAGTGTTTCATAATCCGCTTCAAACCGCAAGTCCCTTCTCTTCTAAAGGCTCGTTCCAACCGAGTAGTGAGGAGGTGAAGCGTTGACCAATCACTAGCCTCACCGCGTTCGCCTGTAGCAGGTTTGAAATCCACCGCTTCGAGTTGACCCACTTTCAATTTGAAGCGGAACTTCATTAGGTGTTAAAGCGATTTCTGACGTTTCACTGTGAAGGGGTCGACCAAAAATATTGTAATTTTACGTCCACTGAGACTATTTAACTTATTGTGTATCCGAGGAGTCATTTGGCTTTAAAAGTTTGCGGCTTATTAGTAAACAAAACGAATTGGCGCAGAGGTAAGGTGACGGATTGCTGACCGAATTGCAGCTAAATTCACTATTTTTATATTTATGCTACGTTGTGCACCACAATCCTATCTTAACGGCTAGTGAATAGTTAGGTTTTTATTGTACGCTTTTTACGCCTTTTTTTTGTTAGGAAAATAAAAAGATGGAATAAAACCAATAAAATAAAAAAACTGAAAAACTTATAAAAATACGGTCCTGATTATGGCCTTTTTTTAAGTGTGGACTAATTTGTTTACTTTGCAGCATCAATCTACAACTGCTCTCACCGTTCAGCATAATCCCTGTGTTCTTGGTTTCAATGAGTTCAAAACTCTGTATACTTTTCAATAGTTCGGCATCGACAACGGGTCCCTAATTGTACTGAATTTAAGTTTAACTTTAATTTCTTTTATTTTGTATTTTACTTTTATTATTAGTATTTTTATCTTTTTTTTTTTTTTTTTGAGTACCATTTAACTTGAATTTTTAGAAACTTTATCTTGCATTTCTACTAACCTTAATTAAGCAGCCAATTAAAATTTAAAGCATATCTATGAATTAAGATGAGGAGGTTTAAGGGGTATTTCCCCCTTTTGGTACTCCGTAATCGGTACGCCAGTTGCCAGGGTCGACAAAATGTTCGTCCCTGCCGCGTCAAGCGTCGCCGCCTCACGCCTCGGAGGGAACGAGCCTTAAGTCCCTAATTCTTCTTCCCAAAATCAGTTTTAATTACTCTTGCTTAACAAAAGCCGCCCAATCGCGTAAAAATAAGACATCAGGTATTGGGCCTGAATAGCCGAGCGACTAGCGCTCTGACGCTCGGTACCACAGGTTTCGGGTTCGAGTCCCGGCGGTATCATGGATGTTTGTAGTGGTTCGGAATCGGATTTTAAATCGCAGGTCTCGGTCCTAACAGGATCGTAGAGCGTTGCGTGAGCATTGTTTCTCCGCGTCCGTGGCTTATCTTCAAGTTACACGCGCCCCCTGGGTAATGCAAAGTGAGTACGTCTGTGCAGCGCTTGCCTCAAAGCATCCAAGACCAAGCTGTCTAAGTGTTTGCCAGCTGCATTAGAACAAAAAAAAAAGGTATTGCAGGTATTAGTGCTGAGCATGATGTTATGTGGAATGTCTGAATTGTGTGTAATACCCTATGGAAGGAATTGATCAATGGATTGATATTGGATGCCGTTTCCGTTTTAATTGCTACTGAGCTGTGCTATTGAGGAAGTTGTCATTTAGAAATCCCAATGCTGATCATTTCAGTTGCTATTTGTTACACATCGTGCTTATTCAGTGGGTTATAATGAATGAGTAGAAAGTTTTTGAGATAAGGCCATATATTATTGAGGATGTGGATCAGTTTAGTGGTTCTGGGTTTTATGGTTGCCATTTTTATGCATGATGCTCGATATCTAATCATGCAATGCCACTACTACGTCACACCACATCCCTGTGCCTAGAGTTGAGTTGCCCCTTTACAGTTTGGGAATGATGTAGGTGAGAAGTCTGATTGAGTTCTGTGACCATATGAGACCGGAATCTACTGCTTAAACATCCATGGCACCGCGGGACTCGAACCTGAAACCTCTGGTACCGAGCTACAGGGCGTTAGCCACTCTGCCATCAGGCCCCAATCATGCGTTACCGACAGACTACGCTGTGTGGATGTCTCAAATTTGTTGAAACCGTATCAGAGAAATGATATTTTGTGAATATTCAATATATTTTGGCGCAAGTTTATTTTAATTTAAGAAAGGGACAGAATTCTCCTCGTTCACTCTTGACCATTCCATTGGGCGTTTTTATTTTGCAGAAGAAGAAATGAAAGATTTTAGGTCTTCCTGTCGTGCACTCTGTTCGAATGGACAATCTAGAACAGAGTGCAGTATCCAACAAAACTTATGGCCGTTAGTTCCACAAACTTCAGGATCGAATTCTGGTGGTGGCATGGATAGTGGCATGGCACGATACTTGTTCTACATGCATTTGACCCATAAGAGAAAAGCAATTGTCAGTCTGTCAGCAGATTTTATTTAGTTTTTCTTTCAATTTTTGCATAGTGTTTTGGCACATAAATAGATAAATATACTTAATTAATAAAATAAAGTTGTATTTTCAGAAATTCGTATACATTGATTTGATGAGAAAAAAAAAGCTCTGTACCTTTCAGTATCTTCACCATCAAAAAAGACAACATTTGAAACCTCAGATGAACAAGGAAACAAAGGAAAATACGCACGAGATCTGATGCATTTAATTTTCTGAAGAATAAAAATTCTTTACAAATAATTTATATCTTTTGCTCAAATTTCTTAGTTAGTTTATAATTTTTGCTTATATTTTATAACTTTAATTCATTTTATTTATTAAAATATTTGACCCATAATCATAAAAACCAACATGGCATTACTTTGCTTTACAACTTTTTATATGACCACGTCAGTTCTCCAAAAAAAAATAATAAATTCTGTAATTTTTTGCAATTTTTATGCAATTTTTTATTATTTTTGCATTTTTTATTATTTTTTAATGAAATTAACTATAACAACCTCCGTTAACTACTACTACAAAAAAACCCATAAAACTTAACATGATTAACTATTTTAATGATTGGTTAGAAGAAGACATTCCCATGTAAATAATTGTTCTGCGTCGGAATAATTGTGCTCATTCCGCGAGCCATGCCCCGAATTATAAGATACCATCTTAATTATTCTTTCGAAATTTTTATTCTCACTCTATCTGACCCTGAAACACAAAAAATTAATTAAAATAAAAATAAAGTTCCATTTAATGGACACGCCATTTTCTTCTCTACGGTTTTTTTTTTTCTGCTCTTTCTAAGATTTGGATCCGTATCAATGAATGATCCGAGTCCTCATTAACCAAAGCAAGGAAAATCAAGTAGACTTGGAAAGTGTTCGTAAAAAATAAAAGAATTCGAATGTTCGAATCCTTTTCTCAACCCCGTTTGGGGGCCAAAAGTGAGATTGCCCTCGTAACGTTCTTCTTCTTCATTAGTGCTTATCACTGAATGTGCTAATTATCTGGGGGAAGGGAGGAGTTCTTTGAGAGTGGCCACACGCAGTATAGGGGGTGGTTTCAGGGGTGGAGAAATGTAACTTAATAAGGGTCACAGATTTCTTGTGATACAAAATGATCTTCCATTCGATTGCATTGTCAGGATCCCTTTTGAAAAAATTAATTGCTGGATCATCATGTAATTAACTGGTGTAGGTTTCTTTTGTTGAAAAATTCAATTGTTTTAAAGATAATACAGTAGGGAGAATGGGTCATATTTTGAAAACTGTGCACACAAGAAAAAGCGTGAAAAGAGATTTTTATCGGAATTAATTTCAAGAGTTTTTTTATTCCTTTGTTCTTTGGTGATGAACTTCTTTGAGATTTCAAGTGGGGTTGAAACGTTCGAAAATGAAAGAGAATCGTCTGCCTTATTCGGCAGGAAAAAAATGACTTTTAAATTTCGATTCAAAAGATATCTCCTCATTTTAATCGAAGCTTCAGTAAGTAATTGGTTGCAGTTAAATGAAATGAAACTTTTATGTAGGAGTCATCATTTTCAATACTTTTGTAAAAAAAAAATTTCTGGTTTGTTTGTAGTCTCTCAGAATTGTAACTACATACTTGCAGGCAACAAGGATCCATATTAATAGGCTTGGTTTGTCGCTCTACGGTAATTTTGTGCACACTTTGGGCTAAATTGACCGGGACTTATTGTTTAATTTGGATTCCGAACCACTCACAAACAGGCTGGATTCGCGGCTGAGACCTGTGGTAACAAAGGGCATAAGTTTTGTTGCATACTGCACTCTGTTCGAATGGAAAATCAAGAACAGAGTGCAAGACATGATGACCTAAACACTGTCTTACCAACTTTTAATAAGGCCGTATCAGTTCTCAAAAAAAAAAAAAAAAAATAAATAAATTCGGTAATTTTTTGCAATTTTTATGCAATTCAAATTTTTTATTATTTTTTTAATGAAATTAACTATAACAACCTCTGTTAACTACTACAAAAAAAAAAAAACTTCCACGATTAACTATTTTAATAATTGGTTTGAAGAAGACATTCCCATGTAAATGATCGTTCTGCGTCGAAATACTTGCGCTCATTTCGCGTGTGATGCCACAAGAATAATTAGATGCTATCTTAATTATTCTTTCGCCATTTTTTTTCTCTTTCTCTCTCTCTGACCCTGGGACTCGAACATTAATTAAAATAAAAAAAAAAAAAAAAACTTCCATTTACTGGACACGCCATTTTTTTTTTCTTCTGGCTTTTTTTTTCTTTTTTTTCTGCTCTTTCTAAGATTTGGATCCGTATCAATGACTGCATCCAGTACTCATTAACCAAAGCAAAGAAAATCAAGCAGACTTGGAAAGTGTTCGAAAAAAAGAAAAGAATTCCGAATGTTCGAATCCTTTTGTCAACCCCCATTGGTGGCCAAACGTGAGATGGCCTTCGAAACGTTCTTCTTCTTCATTAGTGCTTCTCAGCGAATGTGCTAATTATCTAGGGAGAGGGGGTGTTCTTTTAGAGTGGCCACGCGGTACTGGGGTGGTATCAGGAGATGGGATATATTCTCCGGCCCTCTGTACCACAGATTTCGGGTTCGACTCTCGGACTCGGTCTCATAGGTTTGGATAGGTTTGTCGTTCTACGGTCATCTTGTCCACACTGCATGCGAACTATCCACAAACATCCAAGCACCACCAGGATTCGAACCTAACACCTTTGGTACCAATAGCCAGAGCGGTACCATTTGGTCATCATGCCTCCCGGTCTCTTAGGACCGTACAGCTTTGCGGGAGTAGTATTACTCATTGTCCTGTAGCTTATCTTCAAGTTACCCTCCCCCCCTCCCCCAATGTAGTACTAAGTGAGTAACGTAGGTGGATCCCTTACCGTAAGGTATAGAAAACAACTGTCTAAGTATTTGCCAGCTGTATTAGAACAAGTAACATAAAAACAAAATTTTTAAAGTCTTTTATAAATAATTTTCGTTCATTTTTTAAGTTTATCTGGCGCCATCGATTGGTAGATACATGCGACGTAAGTCTAAAAAAACTAAAATGAATTAATTAAATTTAATGAATGAATGAATGAATATTTGAAGAGACTGTATCGTCATCCAGTGTCATCCACTACAAATTTAAAAAAAAAAATGTGTTTAAACTGGAATGGATGAATAAAAAGTATTTTATGGACGATTGAAAATGTGAACAAGATATATAGAGGGAGAGTGTGAGCTAATAGAAGGAATTGGAAAAAGCATTGCAACTACAGACGTGCGGGCACCGGGGAAAAATGTTCGAAATGTTCTTCTTCATTAGTGCTTATCTCTTCGAATGTGCTAATTATCTAGGGGGGGAGGGGAGTGTTCTTTTAGAATGTCCACGCGCAGTATTGGGGAGGTGGTTTATGGGGGTGTCAAATGTAACTTAATAAGGCTCACAGATATGTGACACAAAAATGATCCTCTATTCGATTGCATTGTCTGAAACCTTTTGAAAAAAATTAATTTGCTGGATCATCATGTAATTAACCGGTGTGGTTTCTTTTTGTTCAAAAATTTAACTGTTTTAAAGACAGTACGTGCTCATAGGTGGGGGTAGGGCACAATTTGAAAAGTGAGAACGAGATTTTTATCGCAATTAATTTCAAGAGTTTTTTATTCCTTTGTTCTTTGAGATGAACTTCTTTGAGATTTCATGTGGGGTTGAAACGTTCGAAAATGAAAGAGAATCGTCTGCCTTATTCTGCAGAAAAAACTGACGTTAAATTTCGATTGAAAAGATGTCACTTCATTTTAATAAAATCTCGAATCAGTATGGTTCAGTAAAAGGGATTTTTTTTTGAGTAGGAGTCATGGTTTCCAATGCTTTAGTAACATTGGTTAAAGTTAAATCCTGATTCAATAGAAAGTAGACGAATAAAATACACTTAATTCTCTAAATTAAGTTTTTTAGTCGTAGCCAAATCCTTCTCCTTCTTCATTCGCGCACGCCACAGGTTTCGGATTCAAGTCCAGGAGGTACCATGTACGCTTGTAGTGGTGCGAAATCACCTTTAAACTGTTTAACCCTCGTGTGCTTAAGATGATCGTAAAGCGACAAACCAAACCCAATCTTCATTGGCGCAACAGCCCCACTGTGGAATAAAGTTGTCAGCTCTACAGTGATTAGACAGGGACGTACCGTTTAAAGTGAATTCCGTACCATTACACCGCTGGGGCTCGAATCCGAAACCAGTGGCGAGAGCCAGAGCGCTAGTCAATCTCCCATCAGGCCCAGCAAAATAGTTTTAGATAATAATTTGCATCCATAATTTATATTTTTGGCTCAAATTTCTTATTTTTTATTTAATAATTTTTGTTTATTTTTTTATAATTTTCATTCATTTTATAATTTCAATTTTATTTATTCAAATAGTTGACTCATAATCATAAAATCCAACGCTCCAATACTTTGCTTTACATCTTTTCATAACTTTACCATGCCAGTTTTCCAAAAAAAAAAAAATATATAATAAATTCTATAATTTCTTTCATTTTTTATGCAATTCATTTATATTTTTTATGAAATTAACTATAACAACCTCTGTTAACTACTATTACAAAAAACCCATAAAACTTCCCTGATTAACTATTTTAATGATTACATTGAAGAAGACATTCGCATGTAAATAATTGTTCTGCGTCGAAAGAAATTGTGCTCATTCCGCGTGTGATGGCCCGAATCATTAGACACCCTCTTATATATTCATGCGCCTTTTTTTTTTCTCTCTTCTATCTGACCCTGGAACTCGAACATTAATTAAAATAAAAAAAAAACTTCCATTTAATTGGCACGCCATTTTTTTTTCTTCCGGCTTTTTTTTTTTTTTTTTTTTCTGCTCTTTCTAAGATTTGGATCCGTATTAATGACTGCTCATTCAGTCCTCATTAACCAAAGCAAGGAAAATCAAGGAGACTTGGAAAGTGTTCGAAAAAAAAGAAAAGAATTCGAACGTTCGAATCCTTTATCAACCCCGTTGGGGCCCAAACATGAGATTGGCCTTGAAAACTTCTTCTTCATTAGTGCTTAACATTGAATGTGCTAATTATCTAGGGGTTGAGGGAGGATACTTTTAGAGTGGCAATTTGCGGTATTGGGGTGGTATCATGAGATGGGAAATATAACTTAATAAGGGTCACAGCTTTCTTGCGACACAACATGAACATCTATTCGATTGCATTGTCAGGACAATTTTTAAAAAACTAATTGCTGAATCATCATCTAATTAATTGGCGTGATTTCTTTTGTTGAAAAATTAAATTGTTTTAAAGATAGTACAGTAGGGGGAATGGGTCAGATTTTAAAAACTGTGCACACAAGAAAAAGTGTGAAAGAGATATTTATCGGAATTAATTCAAGAGTTTTTATTCCTTTGTCTTTTGAGATGAACTTCTTCGAGATTTCATGTGGGGTTGAAACGTTTGAAAATGAAAGAGAATCGTCTCCCTTAGTCTGCAAAAAACTGACTTTAAATTTTGATGAAAAAGATTTCGCTTCATTTTAATTGAAGCTTCAATCAGTTACGGTTCAGTAAAATGAGATTTTTTGAAGTTGGAGTCGCCGTTTCCAATGTTTTTGTACCATTTTTTTAACATTGTTTGTTGTCTCAGCATTGCAAATAGCCACTAGGATCCTGATGGCCGAGGATATTAAAGAAATACTAAATAGTATTGGTAAAAATAATGTCATGTTAAATGAGATTTTTAATAAAATATTCCTTAAACGCCATTTATTATTTTAAAAATAATAGGTACTTACGTATTGACGATACCTTGGCGACAGACTTGGCAGTTTTTAAGTGTCACCAATCTAACAGCTACAGATTTGGCGGTTTTAAGTGGCGCCAATCTAACAGCTACAAATTTGGCGATTTTTAGTGTCGCCAATCTAACAGCTACAGATTTGGCGGTTTCAGGCGGTTTTTAAGTGGCGTCAATCTAACAGCTGCAGATTTGCTAAGTTTTGACGCCATTTTTTAGTGCTACGAAAATGCGTATTTGGGATTTGCCAGAAACAGAACAAGATGCAATTTTATTTTTTCAGAAGCGAAATATTTTACCAAAACAACGTAAGTGTCCCAATTCCCCCTGACATGAAACTTTATTTTGGTGAACGTAAATTTTGGAAATGCAATTTCAGTCAGTGTGCTTATCGTGTACCATGTTAAACTCTATATCGGCCTGTTTTCCACTGAAATCCGTTTGACTAATTTGTGTTTAAATAAAGTGTTTTTGACTACTTTGTGTTTAAATAAAGTGTTTTTGACTACTTTGTGTTTAAATAAAGTGTTTTGAATTTTGAAATCGTTTTGATTTTAAATGAAGTGCTTCATATATATTTTATTATTTGGAACAAAAATAACAATAATAATTTTGGAACCGCCAAATCTATAGCTGCGGTTGGCGCGTGTGCTCTTTATTGGCGCAACTGTCGCCAAGGTACCGTTAATACGTAAGTATCAAATAATGTCTCATTTTGATCTCGCAGGGTCTTACAGGACCGAGTGGCTACTGCTCTGGCGCTCGGTACCACAGATATCGGGTTCGAGTACCTGGCGGTGCCATGGATGTTTGTAGTGGTTCGGAATCCACTTTAAGCCGTAGGTCCCGGTGTCATACGACTGTGACGCATCACAGGGCCCAATCAGACTTCTTCTCACCCACATCCTTCCCAAACTGTAAAGGAGCGACTCAGCTCTGGCACAGTGGTGTGGTGTAGTAGTAACCCTACGCGCATTGCTCTACGGTCATTAGACCGGGACGTACCACTTAAAGTGCCTTCCGTACTATTACAATCAGCCACTGCACAGCTGGGACTCGAATTCGGAACCATTGGCTCAGAAGGCTAGTCACTCTGCCATCACGCCCAGCCAAATATATTTATATAATATTTATGAATAATTTTTTTTGCTCAAATTTCTTATTTATTTCTCCTATAATTTTTGGTTTTTTTTTTAAAATTTTCATTCATTTCATAATTTCCATTTTATTCATTCAAATAGTTGCCCCATATTCATAAAAACCAACTTGCCATTTACTTTGCTTAACAATTTTTTATAAGACCATGCAAGTTCTACAAAAAAAAAAAATAATAATAGTAATAAATTTTGTAATTTCTTACATTTTTAATGCAATTTAATTTTATTATTATTTTTTTATGAAATTAACTAAAACAACATCTGTTAACTACTACAAAAACATATAAACTCGCATGATCAACTATTTTAATAATCGGTTTGAAGAAGACATTCGCATGCAAATAATTGTTCTGCGTCGAAATAATTGTGCTCTGTCCGCGTGTGATGCCCCGAATAATTAGACACCATCTTAATTATTCTTGCGCCATTTTTTTTCTCACTCTATCTGACCCTGGAACACAAAAAATTAAAAAAAAAAAAGTTCCATGGAGATGCCTTTTTTTCTCAAGATTTTCTTCTTTTTTTCTGCTCTTTTAAGATTTGGATCGGTACCAATGACTGCTTCAAGTCCTCATTAACCAAACCAGCAGAAATCAAGGAGACTTGGAAATTGTTCGAATAAAATAAAGAATTCGAATGTTCGAATCCTTTTGTCAACCCCGTTGGGGTTAAACGTGAGATTGGCCTCGAAATCTTCTTCTTCTTCTTCATTAGTGCTTATCATTGAATGTGATAATTATCTAGGGTGGAGAGAGTGTTCTTTTGCAGTGTCCAAACAATATTGGGGAGGGGAAATATAACTTAATAGGGTTCACAGATTTCTTGCGACACAAAATGATCCTCCATTCGATTGCATTGTCCTTTTTAAAGGAATTAATTGCTGGATCATCATGTAATTAACTGGTGTGGGTTTCTTTTGTTGAAAAATTCAATTGTCTTAAAGACAGTACCTGCTCGGTAGGGGGGTAGGGCACAATTTGAAAAGTGTGAAACATATTTTTATCGGAATTAATTTCAAGAGGTTTTTATTCCTTTGTCTTTTAAGATTTCAAGTTGGGTTGAAACGTTCGAAAATGAAAGAGAATCTTGTTCCCTGATTCAGCAGAAAAAAATGACTCTAAAATTTCGATTAAAAGATATCGTTTCGTTTTAATAGAAAGCTTCAGTACAGTTACGGTTAAGTAAAATGAAATTTGCTTAAGTAGGAGTCGTCGTGATTATTGTTTTTGTAACATATTTTCCTGTGGCTTGTTTGTAGTCTCTCAGCATTGCAACTGCAGACTTGACGACCCCGGCGATCCATGTTAATAGGTTTGGTATACAGTCCTTTTTTTACACTTTAGGCTGAAAGACCGAAACCTACTGCTTATCCGAACCACTCACAAATATCCATGCACAGCCAGGATTCGAAGCTGAAACCTGTGGTGTCAAAAGCCACAACGCTAGATAATTGACCATCAAATCACCCCATGTTAATAGGAGACTCTTCTTCGTTGTAATTTTCAAACTTTGAGAACTTTTTTAACTAGTTCGGGTGAATTATTTCATTAATAAATAAAGTAGCAGTACGCACCCTAATGGACTGAAAAATGTTTCCATAAATGTCTCGTAGATGCCTGCTGTTTTCATTATTTTAGATTCCTATTTAATCGTGCTAATGAGAAAGAATTTACAAAAGAAGAATTCAAAGAGAAAGCATTTATTGCACGAATCTATCAGGAAATACTATATATATATATATATATATACACCAGGTGATTATAATTAAAATCCCACTTTCAAAATGTTGTAAAAAAGACTTGTCACAATGAGTTCACATTTGAACTGTTGAGACTTGAAGAAGGAGGAAAATGGCACGGCATCAAAAAAAATTCCAAAATGCTTCACTGATTTTTCAAATCCAATTGGGTATGACCTTGCCGTGGTGGATAGGCTTTCCTCTCACAGTGCCATAACTGTTGAATGAATGGGATATTACTTTTTACGTTCAGAAACCGAAACCATCAAGTACATTGAACACTACAGTTAGTTTCATGTGCAACTCATGCCAAATACGTTGCCATGTCGACTCAAAATATCACTGCCACCCTCCTTCACTTTATTTAGGCCGCTTAGAGCGCCATCTATTAATACTCTTTGGAACTTTTTTTTGGATGCCGTAAAAGTTTCTCCCTTCTTCCAGTATCCTCAGTTCAAATGTGAACTTCATGCTGCGAGTGGTTCTTTTTTGACAGCATTTTGAAAGTGGGAATTTAATTATAATCACCTGTATTTTTCTCCTACTTGAATAAATTTAAAAGACGATATATTTTTTCTTATTATTATTATCGGTAAAAATATTTCTTCTTACTATCGATAAATTGTTTCGCCTTATATTTACCTTTTACATTTTTATAATGAGAAGTCTTTTTACTTTCAGACAACTTTCCGGGCATTTTTTTATTATGACAATATTGTTAGACAATATTGAATATTCTTTTTAAGTTTTTACATTTGAATTTTTACATAGATGCTAGTATCAGTCAAATTATTGAATGAAGCTATATTTTATTCTGCCAATAACTACATGCAGAAAATATTATTTTGCTTTTGAGTGACATTAGGGTTTTTGCAACATTTTAGAAATTTGCACAAAAATAATTTTTTTTTCATATAGCATTTTGTTTCTATTATTAGAGGTTTATGAATGCAAATATAAAATTTTATTATAGAATTAAACGTTTTTACACAATTTTTTAAAAATTTAATGAAATATTATATATGGAAAATATGGAATGATAAATTATGTATTTTATATATGGAAAAATACAGATTTTTTTAAAAAATATTGTTGTTGTTGCAATGCAGTCGGCAATTGCACAGGCAGTTTATTCTGGGAGACTTTGTCATTTTACTTTGCTATGAAGCTCTGCAGGTATTGGTACTGAGCATGATGTTATGTGGAATTATGTCTGAATGTGTGTGTGGTATCCTATGGAGGGAGTCGATCAGTGGATTGATGTTGTGGGACGTTTCCCTTTTAATTGCTACTGAGTTGTGCTATTGAGGAAGTTGATCAGTGGAGTAGTGTTAGAATTTCTGAGACATTGCCATTTCAGTTGTTGTGTGTACGCCTTGTGCGTATTCAATGGGTTATAATCAATAAGTAGAGAGTTTTTGTGATAAGCCCATATATTAATGAGGAAGTTGATTACTTCAGTGGTGCTGGGTTTTTCACATGTTGCCATTTCTGTATGCAGGGTGCTATATATCTAATCATGCATTACCAATACACCACACCACATCACTCTGCCTAGAACTGAATTGCCCCTTTACAGTTTCGGAAGAATGTGGGTGAGAAGAAGTCTGATTGGGAGCGTTGACGCTCTGCGGTCATAGGAGACCGGGATCTATGGCTTAAAGTGGATTCCGAACCACTACAAACATCCACTCGGCCATCAATATACTGACTTAATATATCTTTAACTCTGCTTAAAAAAAATAACTCAAATTAAGGACAATATCGGTAAAAAAACAGGATCTCCGATCTCTTCCCATATCAGGTGTGCTTTTTAATTTAGCTTGCGGAACCAAATAAAATTCCATCATAATCTATCGACTCCCCGGATCCAAGAACAGCACTCAAGGATCAAGCGAGCCGATCACTTGTAGAAAACACTTCTAATTGCTCGACTTCTTCCAAAAAAAGATAAAACATCCTTCCTTGGCACTTCGAAGTGCAGGTAAATCGAATTAATTGAAGAGAACACGAAAATTAGATTAATTCTAATTGAAAACAGGTTCCCATTCGAAGGTAAATTGTATTCAGATGGCACGCGACAAAAACGTTCGAAACTATTCCATTTCTCTTGTGTTGTAAGATTCTAAAATATGCTGCAATTAAAATGAAATCAGTAATTAAAATCGCATGATCCTTAAAGGGATGAGACCTTCTACGCGTTGGAATAGAAATCTGATTCGTTCTTTATTGGGTTATTTTAATTCGTCTTAAATTAAATTCGCAAGAATCACAAAGAACAGTAAAGTTTTCTTTTTTTTCAAGTATTTAACACATTTGTTTTCCTTTAATAGATGAATGCACGAGCAAAGTTTAAAATTATATATTAAAACTGAATTAAAATAGTGTTATTGATTAAAAGATACATTTTAAAATAGTGCTAGTGTTATTGATTATAAAACACGTTTTGAAACAGTGCCACGAATTCCTAGTAAATACTTCTGTGCCCAAAAAGTAAGACCAATCATTATTTTTTTATTCAAAAACTCTTTATTTATTCTTCCAAATTTATTTCATCGCCTTCGAAGTAATTCCCTCGGACAAAGTGCACGTATGGCAACTTTTTTTTCAATCCTCAATGCATGCTAAAAAGTCATCGGCTGGGATGGCCTTCAAAGTGCTCGCCGATTCAATCTCTTCATTCGACTCAAACGGTGTCTCTCGAAGTGGTCTTTTGAGTTTAGGAAATAACCAGAAGTCGAACGGTGCTAAATTAGCTGAATACGGTGGCTGTGCAACGATATGGGATTCATTTTTGGCGAAAAATTCACGAGGAATCAATGCAGTGTAAGCTGGTGCTGGTCGACCAGAGGGCTCTTCGTCTTCGACCCGTTCCCTGCCTTCTTTGAACTGTTTATACCACTTCCAAACTTTTTTTCCTATATAGGAATACTCACCGAATGGAATCTGCAACATTCTGTACTTTTCCGCAAACAACGGTTAACGCAAGTCCTTTGCTCAATGAATTCAGACATTTCAAAAATCGCCGGAATCACTTTTAGCGTCTCACAAAACCAAGCGCAACTCAAACACCAATGAATATTTTAAGTTGAAATTTCACACAGATATCAAGGACAATGCCAGCAACCTAAAAAGAAAAAAATTGAAATTCCATAGCCCTGTGAATTTTAAATTGAAAATATTTCTTACTTTTTGGATGCAGTGGTAATCTACCAATTCCACAAATCCGAGAGCAGTCCTCAAGGATCAAACGAGGCGTTCACTTGCAGAAACACTTCTAATTGCTCGACTTCTAAGAAGATAAAACTTCCTTCCTTGACACTACGAAGCGCAGGTAAATCGAATTAATTGAAGAGAACACGAAAATTAGATTTCTTCTAATTGAAAACGGGTTGCCATTCGAAGCCAAATTGCATTTAGCAACAAAAGCGTTCGAATCCATTCCATTTCTCTCGTGTTTAAGATTCTAAAATATGTCGCAATTAAAATGAAAGCAGCATCTCTATCCAGTAATTAAAATCGCATGAGCCTTAAATGGGCGAGACCTTCTACGCGTTCGAATAGGAGATCTAATTCGTTCTTTTTATTGGGTTCTTTTAATTCGTCTTAAATTAAATTCACAAGACTCACGAAGAACAGTAAAAGTTCTTTTTCTCAAAAGTTCTTCTTTAACACATTTGATAGATGAATGCACGAGCAAAGTGTTAAAATTATACTATAAAACTGAATTAAGAAAGTGTCGTTGATTAAAAGATACGTTTTAAAATAGTTGCCAGTGTTATTGATTAAAAACAAGTTTTGAAACAGTACTATGAAATTCCTGTTAAATGTCACTAAACATTTATTTTCAATTAATTAGTAATTATTATTATTATTATTATCATGGGTAAACAAGATGTTGTCCTGATTAGGGTTCGTGGCACAATCAAAAACTGCAGCAAGCAAATAAAGTGATATTCCCAGTTTGCAAATTTTGGTGGAAAAATGGTAAATTTGCCCCTTAACTCTTGAAATGATTCATGAATTACTTTTAATCCTCAGGAGTTTTCTGGAGAATGTGGCTTTTGCTTGAAGTGTTTTGTGGTATGGTTTTAAATCACTTTTCATGTTTTTCTTGGAATTTTAAGTGATTTGATCCATTCCTTCTTCTTGAAGTTTCATATTGATCACTTTTGGCATTTTCCCGTGCCTATTGAGATGTATATAGTGCTCCTCATTGTATTTCGAATACTTCATTCTTAATTTGCGGCGACGTTTGTCTTACTTTTGTATATTCTTTTAGACATTCTTGAAAAATTCATTCTTCATGAAGGTCTTGAACTATTCAAAATTGCTGTATTCATGTGGATATTTGAATTTGGCCATTTCTTGGTATTCCAATCCAATTTGATTAACGATTAAAAATTTAACAAGATATATATATAGGGAGAGCATGAACTAATAGAGGGAATTTAAAAAAATATTGGAATTCCATAAAACCGGGAATTTTAAATTGAAAATGGGTCTTACTTTTCGGACACAGTGGTAATCTATCGACTTCCACAGATCCAATTCCAATTTCTCAAGGATCTAACGAGGCGATCACTTGGCGAGAAACACTTCTAATTGCTCGAGTTCCAAAAGATAAAACTTCCTTCTTTGACACTTTGAACGCGTCAGTAAATCGAATTAATTGAAGAGAACACGAAAATTAGATTAATTCTAATTGAAAACGGGTTGCCATTCGAAGACTAATTGCATTTAGCGACAAAAACGTTCGAATCTATTCCATTTCTCTTGTGTTTTAAGATTCTAAAATATGTTGCAATTAAAATGAAGGCAGCATCTCTACCCAGTAATTAAAATCACATGAGCTTTAAATGGACGATATCTTCTACGCGTTCGAATAGGAGATCTGAATCCTTCTTTATTGGGTTATTTTAATTCGTCTTAAATTAAATTCGGAAGACTCACAAAGAACAGTAAAAGATCTTTTTTAATTATGTAACACATTTGTTTCATTTATTGGATGAATAAACGAGCAAAGTGTTAAAATAAAACTGAATTAAGATAGTGTTATTGATTGAAAGATACATTTAAAAATAGTTGCTAGTGTTATTGATTATAAAACAAGTTTTGAAACACTACCACGAAATTTCAGGTAAATACTACAACGCAAAAAAATAAGACCAATTACTTTTTTTATCAACAACTCTTTATGTATTCTTCCAAATTCATTTCATCGCCTTCAAAGTCATCCCCTCCGGACACAATGCACTTATGCCAACTTTTTCCAATCCTCAATACACGCTAAAGAGTCATTCACATTGATGGACTGATTCACGTTAAATCTCTTCAATCGACTCAAAACGGAGCGGTCTTTTGAATTTAGGGAATAGCCAGAAGATGGATGTGGAACGATGTGGGTTTCATTTTAGGCGAAAGAATCACGAAGAATCAATTCATTGTGAGCTAGCGCAATCAATGTTTTCGGTACCCATCGAGATTTCATGTGTTTGAAGTTCAAAATAGAATGCACCGATACTTTTGAAATTCCGACATTATCAGCAAGGTCTTTAATTGTAAGTCGAGGGTCGACTGAGGTTGATGGTCGACCAGAGGGCTCTTCGTCTTCAACGCGTTCGCTGCCTTCTTTGAACTGTATACCACTTGTAAACATTACTTTCCTATATAGGAATGCTTATCGAATGCCTTCTGCAACAATCTATACGTTTCCGCAAACAAAATTAAATTCACAAGTTCTTTGCTCAATGAATTCAGACATTTCAAAAATCACCGGAATTTCAGCGTCTCACGAAGCCAAGCGTAACTCAAATACTAATGAACATTTTGGCGTTACATTTCACACAGATGTCAAGGACAGTCCAGCAAACCTAAGGAAGAAACAAGTAATGTAAAAAAAATTCCCCCTTTTTTTCTTTTCACAATATTGCTGAAAGTCCTTTATAAGTAATTTTCCTTCATTTTTTAAAGTTTATCTGGCGCCATCTATTGGTAGATGTATGCAACTTAAATGTAAAAAAAACTATAATAAATTAATGAATGAACTAATATTTGACAAAACTGTATTAACATCCAGTGTCATCCACTACAAGTTTAAATGAAAAATGTATTTGGATTCAAGTGGATGAATAAAAAGCATTTTATGAACGATTGAAAATTTGAACAAGATATATATATAGGAAGAGTGTGAGCTTATAAAAGGAATTGAAAAAGAAATTGAAATTCGATAAGAACACGGAATTTTAAATTGGAAATGGGTCTTACTTTTTGGGCACAGTATTAATCTATCGACTTCCACAGATCGACAGATCCAGTCCTCAAGCATCAAACGAGGCGCTCACTTGGAGAGAAACACTTCTAATTGTACGAATTCTTCCAAAAAGATAAAACTTCCTTCCTTGACACTTCGAAGCCCCGGTAAATCGAATTAATTGAAGAGAACACGAAAATTAGATTAATTCTAATTGAAAACGGGTTGCCATTCGAAGCCAAATTGCATTTAGCGACAAAAATGTTCGAATCCATTCCGTTTCTCTTGTGTTTAAAGATTCTAAAATATGTCGCAATTAAAATGGAAGCAGTAATTAAAAGCGCATCAGCTTTAAATGGGCGAGAACTTCTATGCGTTCGAATAGGAAATGTGATTGGTTCTTTATTGGGTTATTTTAATTTGTTTTAAATTAAATTCACAAGACTCACGAAGAACAGTAAATGTTCTTTTATTTTCCAAGTATTTAACACCTTTGTTTCATTTAATGGATGAATGCACGAGCAAGGTGTTAAAATTATACAATAAAACTGAATTAAGATAGTGTTATTCATTAAAAGACACATTTTTAAAATAGTTGCTAATGTTATTGATTAAATTTCTGGTAAATACTACTGCAAACAATTTAAATTTTTTTCAAAAACTGTTTATTTATTCTTCCTTAATTATTTCATTGCCTTCAAAGTCATGCCATCCGGACACAATGCACTTATGCCAACTTTCTTTCCAATACTCATTGCACGCTAAAGAGTCATCGGCGCGGATGACCTTCAAAGCGCGGCCCAATTCATGTTGATGCTCTTCAGTCGACTCAAAACTGTGTCTCCGGAGAATTCTTTTGTGTTCAGAGAATAGCCAGAAGTCACACGGTGTGAATACAGTGTTTGTGGAACGATATGGTTTTCATTTTTGGAGAAAACAATCGGTATTTCATTTTCGTTAACAATCGAGATTTGACGCGTTTGAGGCACAAAAATGGAATGGACATATAAACGCAATAGAAGGATTTTAACTTGTATAAAAGGCAAAAACAGTAAAATGTATTTTTAGCAGAAAAATCGGTTTTATTAAACAAATCTCAGTCATCTAAACAACCTTTTAGCCAAATTTTGTTTGCGGAATGAATATTCGCTTGCAGAAACATATAGAATGTTGCAGAAGGCATTCGGTGAGCATTCCTATACAGTCCACTACAACCGACGAACTCACGTCCAAAAATTTAGAGACCTTTACATTTAGAGACAGATTTACAATTAGAGACCTTGCTGCTGCTGTTGGAATTTCAAAAGGATCGGTCCATTCCATTTTGGGCCTGCAACACATCAAAACTCGATGGGTACCGAAAACACGGAATGCGCCAGCTCACACTGCATGGATTCTTCGTGACTTTTTCGCCAAAAATAAAACCCATATCTTCCCACAATCACCGTAATCATCTGATTTAGTACCGTGCGATTTCTGGCTATTCCTAAACTCAGACGACCACTCCGGGGACACCGAGTCCATTGAAGAGATTCAACCTGAATCGCCGCGCGCTTGAAAGCCATCCCTGCCGATGACTTTTTAGCATGCATTGAGGATTGGAAAAAAGTTGGCATAAATGCATTGTGTCCGGAGGGGGATTCCTTTGAAGGCGATGAAATAAATTTGTGAATAAATAAAGAGTTTTTGAAAAAAAATAATTGGTCTTACTTTTTGCTCACAGTAGTAAGGTGGTCATCCCCTTTAATAAATCGCAGCCATCTAAGCAAACCATTTAGCAGTGTTGTCTTGTAGCGGGAAAAATTAGCTTCACGCTGTAAGTCACGGTACAAAAATTATCCACTCTTCATACCACACCAGAAAACACGACTTTAAACGCCACGAAGATTCTTAATGACGCTATTCGCGCACTCCAGATCACGTGTGAAGAGCAATTAAGTAACGCCACTTGTGAAAGAGAGGGAAAAAATAGAAGATTATTTATTTATATGGCACCTCGCTTCATTAACTCGGCCACCGGTACTACTACAAGACCAGGCTATACCTAATGACATTCAAGTATTGTGCACATTGGACTGTGGAAAGGTAGGCGTCCTGGAGTAATTATAGCACGATCCTCCAAAGAACAGTGCAAGTGAACAAGCAATACAGAAAAAAATTAAGTCAATTCCTACTTTTGTTTTCACTCTATTGAAGAAAGTCCTTTATAAGTAGTTTACATGGCGCCATCTATTGGTAGATATATGCAACTTAAATGTAAAAAAAAAAATATAATTAATTAATTACTGAGTTAATATTTGGAAAAACTATTAACATCAAGTGTTCATCCACTAAAAGTTAAAAAAAAAAAAAATGTATTTGAACATGAGTGGACGAATAAAAAGTATTTCATTAACGATTGAAAATTTGAACAAGATATATATAGGGAGAGTGTGAGCTTCCATAAGCCCCGAGTATTTTAAATTGAAAATTGGTTTTACTTTTTGGACACAGTGCTAATCTATCGACTCCACAGATCCAAGAACAGTCCTCAAGGATCAAACGAGGCTCTCACTTGCAGAAACACTTCTAATTGAACGAACTCTTCCAAAAGATAAAACTTCCTTTCTTGACACTTCGAAGCGCCCGTAAATCGAATTAATTGAAGAGAACACGAAAATTAGATTAATTCTAATTGAAAACGGGTTGCCATTCGAAGCCAAATTGCATTTAGAATGGAACGCGACAAAAATATTCGAATCCATCCCCCATTTCTCTTGTGTTTAAAGATTCTAAAATATGTTGCAATTAAAATGAAGGCAGTAATTAAAATCGCATGAGCCTTAAATGGGCGAGACCTTCTCGCGTTCGAATAGGAGATCTGATTGGTTCCTTATTGAGTTATTTTAATTCATCTTAAATTAAATTCACAAAACTCACAAAGAACAGTAAAGTTCTTTTATTTCGAGTATTTAACACATTTGTTTCATTAAATAGATGGATGCACAAGCAAAGTGTTAAAATTATACAATAAATCCGAATTAAGATGGTGTTATTGATTGAAAAACACATTTTAAAATAGTTGCTACTGTTATTGATTAAAGGACACGTTGTAAAATAGTTGCTAGTGTTATTGATTAAAAGACAAGTTTTAAGATAGTTGTTAGTGTTATTGATTAAAATATACGTTTTAAGATAGTTGCTAGTGTTATTGATTAAAATACACGTTTTAAGATAGTTGCTAGTGTTATTGATTAAAATACACGTTTTAAGGTAGTTGCTAGTGTTATTGATTAAAATACACGTTTAAGATAGTTGCTAGTGTTATTGATTAAAAGACAAGTTTTAAGATAGTTGCTAGTGTTATTGATTAAAAGAAACGTTTTAAGATAGTTGTTAGTGTTATTGATTAAAAGACAAGTTTTGAAACAGTACCCCGAAATTAGTGGTAAATATGTAATTAAACATTTATTTTCAATTAAGTAGTAGTTAATATTATTATCATGTGTGAAATAGGGTCCTGATTAGGGGTACGTGGCTCAATCCAAAAAGTGCAGCAAGCATATAAAATCCCATTCGAAATTTGCATATTTTGGCGGAAAAATGATAGTTTGGGCCGCTTAACTCTTGAAGTGATTCATGAATAACGTTAGTTTTCAGGCTAATAATTTGACTTTTGTTGAAGTGTTTTGTAGTACGGTTTTGATTCACTTTTCGTGTTTTGGGATGGGATTTTAAACATTTGTATATCCAATAGTTATATGTACACGTAGGGCGTTGATCCATTCCTTCTTCTTGAAGTTTCACATTTATTCCTTTTGGCATTTTCCCGGGCCTATTGAGCCGTATAGTGCTCCTTATTGTATTTGGAATACTTCATTCTTCATTCCAGACGACATTTATCTTACTTTTGTATATTATTTTAGAGATTCTTGAAAAATTCTTTCTTCATGAAGTTCTTGATCTATTCAACATTGCTATATTCGTATCGCTATTTGAATTTGACCATTCTTGTAGCATTGCAATCCATTGCTTCCTATATCTCGTGCATTATTAAACATTGTCATATTCCCGAGTTTATTCATCCGTTCTCGAATGTTCACACGTGATGAGTTGAAATTTGCCGAGCAGATTTCTTTTTTTAATTAATACAATTTATTCTTTACAATATTAAATTAATATGATTTATTCTGTTAAATGACTTTATAACGTAAAGATACAAAAATTCGAAGGTGTAATAGTACTCTGGTCTGTGCTGTTTTCGTAATGTCTAAAAATATCTCTGTGAATAGATTTCCAGGAGGAGCTGTTCCTTTAGAATTGTTAATAGGTGACCTATTTGTTTATATTATTATCAAGTAAATTTTATTTATAAATTAAAGATATTATTATCATAAAGTTTTTTTTTTTTTTTCTAATGCAGCTAGCAAACACTTAGACAATTGTCTTGAATGACTTAAACAAGCGCTGCACCGACGTTAATTACTTAGCACCACCCAGGAGATGAGTGTAGTTTGAAGATAAGCTGTGGACGCGGAGTAACACTGTTCCCGAAACGCTCTACGATCATAGTAGAACATGACATACGGTTTAAAGTGGATTCCAAACCACTACGAACATCAAGGGCACCACCGGGACTCGAACCGGAAACCTGTAGTACCATTCGCCAGAGAGAGACCTATCGGCCATTCGGACCCTCATCATCATAAAAGTTTCTAAATATTTATATTTTTATTACTTCTCTAACGTTCGCGGCCGCAGGTTTCGGGTTCGAGTACTGGCGGTGCTATGGATGTTTGTAGTGGTTCGGCATCCACTTTAAGCCGTAGCTCCCGGTCTCCTATGACTGTAGAGGGCCACAGAAGAGCCCAATCAGACATCTTCTCACCCACATTATTCCCAAACTGTACAGGGGCACCTCATCTCTAGGCACAGGGATGAAGTGTAGTAGTAGTTATGAAATCCACAAATATCATTATGTCATTAATCACTTAAACTTAACCACACACGTATTTACAAGCATTCCCTTCTGATCATAATTAAGTAAGCATTACAAATATGGGCGATAACAACCATGGCTGATAACTCTTTTAAAGAACAAGTAATATGAAAAATTTTCTTAAAGTCAATTCCTACTTTTTTTCCCACTTTATTGCAGAAAAGTCCTTTATAAATAACTTTTATTCATTTTTTAAGTTTATCTGGCGCCATCTATTATTAGATATATGCAACTTATATCCAAAAAAACAAAACTAAAATTAATTAACACACTACAAGTTAAAAAAATGTATCTGAACTCAAGTGAATGAATAAAAAGTGTTTTATTCACGATTGAAAATTTGAACAAGATATACATAGGGAGAGTGTGAACTAATAGTAGGAATTGAAAAATAAAGCATTTTTGATAAAATAAACACGTATAAAATAGTATAGGGCTGGCATCCAAATGAGCTTTAAAATAGTCTTTCGCAAATCAGTATTTTTCACTTTTTCATCGTGCTTTGGTGGATCGTACTATAATTACTCTAGTACGCTACCTTTACACAGTCCAGTGTGCACAGTAATTAAACGTCATTAGGTATAGCCCAGTCCCGTAGTACACCAGGGGCCGAGTTGATGAAGCAAGGTGCGATATCAATAATTTTTTTTTCATTCAATTCCTTCTATTAGCTCACACTCTCCCTGTATATATCATGTTCACATTTTCAATCGTTCTTAAAATACTTTCTATTCATCCACTGAGTTCAAATACATTTTTTTTTTTGAACTTGTAGTGGATGACACTGGATGTTAACACAGTTTTTTTCAAATAGTAATTCATTCATTGAATTTAACTCATTAATTTGAGTTTTTTTAGATTTAAGTTGCATGTATCTACCAATAGATGGCGCCAGATAAACTTAAAAAATGAATGAAAATTATTTATAAAGGACTTTCTTCAATAGAGTGAAAACAAAAAGTAGGAATTGACTTAATTTTTTTTTTTTATATTACTTGTTCATTTGCATTGTTCTTTTGTAGATCGTACTATAATGACTCTAGTACGTTACCTTTCCACAGCCCGATGTGCACGGTACTTGAATGTCATTAGGTAAAGCCCAGTCCTGTAGTACATCAGTGGCAAAGTTAATGAAGCAAGGTGTGATATAAATAATTAATCTTTTTTTTTCCCTCTCTTTCACAAGTGGCGTTACTTAATTGTTCTTCACACGTGATAAGCATGCGAGAATAGCGTTATTAAGTATCTTCGTGGTGTTTAAAGTCGTGTATTCTGGTGTGGTGTGAAGAGTGGATAATTCTATAACCGCGACTACGGCGTTAAGCTAATTCCCCCTACAAGACTATGCTGCTAAATGGTTGCCTTAGATGACTGCGATTTGTTTAAAAACTGATTTTTCGGTAAAAACAGTTTTTGCCTTTTATGGAAGTTACAGGAACCTGAATGGCAGAGTGTCTAGCCTCGGTGCCACAGGCTTTGGGTTCGAATCCCTGGCGGTAGCATGCATGTTTGTGAGGGTTTCGGAATCCACTTTAAACTGTAAGGTCCCTGTCTGTTTAGCCCTCGTGTGCACAAGATGAACGTAGAGCGACGAACCTAACCAGCGAGAAGGAGCTATAATTACTCTAGAAAGTAATTACTCTATACTATAATTACACTTACTATTATCTATTTTTACTCTAGGCGAGTTCTATAATTACTCTTTCTATTAGCTATAATTACTCTAGGCCAATACTATAATTACTCTAGGCCAGTACTATAATTACTCTAGGCCAGTACTATAATTACTCTAAACCAGTACTATAATTACTCTTACTATCAGCTATAATTACCCTAGGCCATTACTATAACTCTATAATTACTCTATACTACAACCACTCTTACTATTATCTATATTTACTCTAAGACAGTACTATAATTACTCTTACTATTAGCTATAATTACTCTAGGCCAGTACTATAATTATTCTTACTATTAGCTATATTTACTCTATGCCAGTACTGTAAATACTCTTACTATTAGCTGTAATTACTCTTGGCCAGTACTATAATTATTCTTACTATTAGCTATAATTACTCTAGGCCAGTACTATAATTACTCTTATTATCAACTATAATTACTCTAGCAAGTACTATAATTACTCTTACTATTAACTATAATTACTCTAGGCAAGTACTATAATTTCTCTATACTTACTCTTACTTTACTATAATTTCTCTAGCCAATAGTATAATTACTCTATAATTACTCTTCCTATTAACTATAATTATTCTAGGCCAGTACTATAATTACTCTAGTAGGCCACCTTTCCACAGTTCAGCGTGCACAGTACTTGAATGTCATTAGGTATAGCCGAGTCCTGTAGTACACCAGCGGCCGAGTAAATGAAGCGAGGTGCGATATAAATAATTAATCTATTTTTCCTCCTCTCTTTCACAAGTAGCCTTACTTAATGGGTCCTTCCACACGTGATGAGTGCACGAATAGCGTCATTAAGAATCTTCGTGGCGTTTTAAAGTCATGTTTTTGGTGTGGTATAAAGAGTGGATAATAGCGTACCGTGACTGCAGCGTTAAGCTAATTTTCCCGTTATAAGACTCTGCTACTAAACGGTTGCTTACTGCTGTGTCCAAAAGTAAGACCCATTTTCAATTTAAAATTCCAGTGCTTAGTTTGGTTGCACTGTTTTTGAGATATGTGTGAAATTTGATCTCAAAATATTAATTAGTGTAGCAGAAGGCATTCGGTGAGCATTTCTATATCGGAAAGAAAGCTTTACAAGTGGTTTAAACAGTTCAATGAAAGAAAGAGAACGCGTTGAGGGGTCCAAAGTACCATTTTCAGCTACAATTTGGAATGTTTTTTTTTCTCGACCCTCATTTTCGGATAACGTCATGGACTCCTAACCAGGACAACATCATGCTCACACATGATAAAAATAAACAGCTTATGCATACCTCATAAACCCTTATGCAAAATACCTGACTTCCAAATGTAAAGTATTCAGCACATTTCGCTACTATGGATTTTTCTAATATGGATTTGATATTCCGTTGGTACAATTCCGTCTGATGATGCGACATGGAAGTCACCAGTTTACCACATATACAGTAGTCCCTTGCGTCACTTCTAAACTAAGCAATGTTTTTTTTTTTTAAATTTCAAAAACTGTTTTCTGTAGCATTTATGCATTATTTTCGAAGAGTTTAGTACTGAAAATAAAAACTCAATTTTCTCAAACATTTATTTCAAACTTTTCAATGATTATTTTCATTTTGAAAAAGAACTAGTCAATAGACACGTGAAAGAAAATACTTACGAATGAATGCTGTTGGAATTTGAACTTTCGATTACACATTCGTGTAGCACAGGGATGGCCAACCCAAATGATCTTGCTGGCCACTTTGGAAATGCATGGTCGCACATAAAATTACATATCCCCCTATTAGATTGAGATCCGATATAGACATTTTTTGGGTGTGAAAAATGGAAACAGATTGAGTTATTATTTTTCTGTTGACTATTATTCTTATGTGTAAACATAGATACTACAATAATGATGATACTAAACGCACAGTGTAAAGAAATATATATCACTCAAATGAAATATAAAAATGTATAAATGTAAACGAAATAAAAAAAAAAATTAAAAACCTTAAAAGATATTTATTTGACTAGCGCGATATTTGTTTCTCCTCTCTTTCACTTTGCTTTTGCACATCGATATCCGTTTTGATATTTGCACATCGTTAATTGTGTTGCATCGTAATTTGTGTTTATAATTGAATTATTTTGCGAGCTCATAACTGTGAGCTCACCCATAAAACAGGCGCTATCTGTCCTGTATTCGGAAGACTATTATTTTAAAATCAGAGTTAATTTTTTTGTCATTATTTCGACTGTTCTTTTTTGAATAGGTGGATGCACAAATCATACATTTTTTAATACATTGCTTTTCAATACTTCGGTTGTTATTAATAAATACATTTTGTTAAAGTGTGATAAATCTCATGGGTCAGAAAATGGTCAAGGCAGGCCGCATGGGAATTGGCCGGGTTGGCCACTCCTGGTCTAGTGTGATGAATATGTGAATACATGCAATGATATGTGAACTTATATATGTTTGTGATATAAGAAAAAAAATGGGAGCGTGTCTCTTTATGATAAACGAAGCGGTGTACCGTGCGACGAAGAGGCAGACTGAATGGCGGAATATTAAGGCAACCCGAGTTAAAGTGGCCCCGATTATATATAACTGGTTTTATAATAGTAGCAGTAAATGTAAAACATTTGGTCTCATTATTTTATCTGCATGATGTTATTGGATGATGCGCATTAAACATCACTGATAGCATAAAGCATATAGGCCATTACGAGATAAGTTAGGCCTTTTGCTAGAGTGCACAGACAGGCTTTACTTCTGTCTCCAATGCCGTCACAAAAAAGAGACAAGAATTGCGGCCAATTGAGAAATTCGTATGAAAGTGTTGAAGGAATTCGGTATCCTAATAACTGGCGAGGAAACAGTTGTATCTCGATTTCTAATTACTCTAAAAACTAAATTAAATAATTTTGGCAAACTAAAATATGATCCATAGAATAAGACAATAAAAAATTTTGAATTTTTTTATGAGTCATTACTTTTAAAATGGAGGTACTTATTAAAACACATTTTAAAGATTTACAAAAACAAGTCAAAACAATAAGTAACCGTGAAATGAAAGTAATCGCCCATTTCTTCCTTAATCAGATGGTTGTGCCCATTTCTTCTGAACTATTGTTCACCGTATAATCCGTGGGTTTTTGTGCGTTAAATATTCAAGAGGAATTATGTACGGTCCTCAGCTATAAGCTTTGTCTCAGAAGGTTTAAATAATGCAGGGGTCCTAATAAGCGGCCGGCGGTGAATGAATTCTTTCGGTGGCTGTCAGGGGGAGACGCCGATCCATGCATCAGTGTCAGCCGGCGGAACATCACTGTCATGCCTAGGCCCACCATTATGGGTGTGGACCTGGGTGTGTTTTCAAGTAAATAATATCCTCATTATCTGCCTTAAATAGCGTATTATGCGTTAAAAACCTTTTACATTATGGGTTGAGGAATATAGGATGATGCTTACTAGGTGGCGATAATTTTTTTTCTTGCGTTTCATAAACATGCTTGCAATACAAAATTTGTCAAAACATAGATTAAAAATAGTAAAAAAAAAAAGTACGTGCTCAATGGGGAAGGGCACATTTTGGGGGTTGCGGCACATTTTGAAAATTGTGCACACAAGAAATGTGTGAGAGAGATTTTGTTCATTTGTTTTTGGTGAAGTATTTTGAGATTTCAACAAAAAGTGGGGTGAAAATTTTGAAAATGTGCTTCCAGAATCGTTCTCTGCCTCACTCACCGAATGCCTTCTGCAACATTCTATGCATTTCTGCAAACACAATTGAACGCAAGTTCTTTTGCTCAATGAATTCAGGCATTTCAAAATCGCCGGAACCAGTCTGAGCGTCTCCCAAAGGCAAACGTAACTCAAACACTAATGAATATTTTGAGGCCAAATTTCACACAGATGTCAAGGACAGTGTCAGCAACATAAAGAAGAAAACAAAAATTTAATTTCCATAAGCCCCGGGAAATTTAAAATGAAAGCGGGTCTTACTTTTGGACACAGTAGTATATACTTTTATACTCATATATTCAGAGCATCAATTTAAATTAATATCTTTCAATAAATTCAACTGCTTCATAAACTTAAAAACGAATTTAACCAGTAATTTTAAAAACAAGATTAAATAACTATACAAATAATATAGATCTTTACAAAAAGGCAATGCCTTATTTTTACCCGGGTAAAAATAATCGCCCCTGTCGATGGGTTGCATGGTACGTACTAAAGGGAAAGGGAAACGCGAGGTCTAATCATGAACAAATAAATGTTTTTCATATGCAATAATAATTTTGCCTTTTTTTTTTCCAATTCCTTCTATTAGTACACACTCTCAAAATATATATTTATATATCTTGTTCAAATATTAATTCATTAATTAAATTTATTTAATAAAAAAGTAGGAATTGAATTATTTTTTATATTACTTGTTTCATTTTAATTTAGGATTTGGACTAACACTGCAATGTCAATTCAAGTAGAAACATTACTCCAAGCGATAGATACATCTTCAGACATGGAGGTAAGATTTTCTCATTTTGATTTAAAAAAAAAGAGACCTTAAGTGAAAGAAGATTAGTTGTACTGAAGATTTGATAAAAAAAATTGACAAGAATTTAAATAAAAAGTCTGAAAAAATTTTAATAAGCAATACGAATATGTAAATCGTATCATAGTGACCTGTCACAGATTTAGGCTTAGTCCCGGGCCTAGTGAGGCAAATTTTTAGGGGCGCCAAAATTTGGATGCGGCAAAAATTGAAATTCATTTTGTTTTTTTAATCAACTGTAAGACTTGATTTTAATGCTTCTTTTATTGATTTGACAATTTCAAAATATTTAAAGGGTAGAATTATTTTCTAATGTAATGAATCGTGTAAATAGTAAAATTTAAAATATCTAGCAAATAGGTACTAAAAAAAAATATTTCGTTTATCATTTCGTTAGCATTTATCTGCTCTGCATAAAAATAAATGAATTCATACATTCACGTGATCTCTGCGATATCTATCCAAATAGAGATATCGCTTTGCGTATTTATCTAAGTATTCCTGCAACAAATTGTTCAGGAGAAATATCACTTTTGTCATTTTCCCGGTGCCTATTGAGCTGTATAGTGCTTCTTATTGTATATGGAATACTACATTCTTCATTCATGCCTGGAATTTTGAAAGTGTGATATATTCTTTAGGGTATTGAATATTATAGTGTTTCTTGTAGAGTTAGGAATACTTCAATCTTCACTTACTCACTCACTCATTCTTCATTTATATTACTTTTGAGTATTCTTTTAGAGATTCTTGAACAATTCGTTCTTCATGAAGTTCTTGATCTATTCACCATTGCTACATTCATGTGACTATTTGAATTTGGCCATTCTTGTAGTGTTCCAATCAATTGCTTTTCTATATCTCGCGCATTATTAAACATTGATACATACCTGACTTTATTCATCCGTTCTCGAATGTTCACACATAATAAGTTGAAATTTGCAGAACAGATTTCAGTTTTTTATAATACTTCTAAAATCTGTACTTATTAATTTAATTTTTCTTTTTAATTTTTTACTCCACCCCATTATAGCGACATGCTGCAAACGTAAAGTTCCGTTGCATGCTACGGAAAAGTATTCGTTTTGTGTTTCCATAACATCTTGTAACTCACCTTAAAAATAAATATTTTTTTCATTTTCCCTTTTTTTCTCTTCATTAAGAAGAATAAAAAGAACAAAAGTTAAAGAACAAAAGAACACAAAAGAGACCTAAGAAATTAGAAGAACAAAAATTAAATTTTGTTCTTTTACTTCTACTGGGAAAAGGCAAAATGCCTAAAGGGTCCAACTTTTTTCCAAAAATCAAAGACAGGATATATTCATCTTTTGTTCTTATTTATAATTTCATTTGTACGATAGAATAGTTCCTGACATTCTGAAAACCAGTGCACTATTAGATCTGTATCCAGCAGCGTGAATTCGATGCACCCCATAAGCAGACGATAGTTCCAAAATCCTCTGCTGTTCAACGAAAACACTTATGGATCTCTATAGTGCTTCTAACTGTATTTGGAATACTTTATTCTTCATTTACGACTATTATTTTCAAACTTTGATATATTTTTTTGGCTACTGAATGTGATAACGTTTCTTGTAGAATTTGGAATACTTACTTCTTCCTTTACGACGACATTTATCTTACTTTTATATATTCTTCTAGAGATTCTTGAACGATTCATTCTTCATGAAATTCTTGATATATTCAACATTGCTATATTTATGCAGCTATTTGAATTTGGGTCATTCTTGTAGTATTTCAAACAATTGCTTCCTATATCTCGTGCCTTATTAAATATTTTCATATCCCTGACTTTATTCATCCGTTCTCGAATGTTCACACGAAAATGAAATTTGCCGAGCAGATGTAAGTTTTTTTTTTTTAGATAAGTTATTATTTATTTTTTTTTACTGAGTGTTATAAAGAAAGCTTCTCTGATGATGAAAAAATATATATGCAGTCTCGCATTATAATTCCTAGAATAATTGGGTCGTTCCTTTTTAGAGGATTTCTTCTTTAAAGTAAAGAAAAAATCCTAGAATATTTTATTAATATATAGGATTTTTCTTTAAAATAAAGAAAATCCTTATTCTCCAGGATGCTAGTATCAGCCTGAACACCGCATTGTAGCAACATGTTGAAAACGTAGAGTTCCGTTGCATGATTCGGAAAAGTATTCGTTTTTAAAAGACGTTGCATTTCCATAACATTCTGTAATTTTTGTGTATTTTTTTTTTTTCTCTTCATTAGACACTTAGAAGAACATAAATTAAATATTGTTCTGGGAAAGCTCTCGATGCCTAAAGGGTGAAGCCTTTTTCTAGGATTTAAATACAGGATAACATTAATCTTTTGTTCATTGCTATTTATAATTTCTTTTGTACGATAGAATAATTCTAGATATTCCGAAAACCATTGCACTATTACAGCTCAATCCCGCAGCGTGCACACGATAAGCAGACGATACTTCAAAAGTCATCTGCCGCTCATAAACAGACAGTCCCTCCCTTTGGGGGCCATCGGGAACTCATTGTGTAAGCACTCACTTCCTGAAACTCGAGGCGGTTGCAGCTGGGGTTTCCGTATAAAAGCACCGCGAATCAAACAGTTGCAGTTAGCCATTCATCACTTCCGTTCCGTTCGGAAAAGCCAGCTCGCCGAAGGCACCCCACCCCCTTCCCCTCGATGCTCGGAAGGCGGAAACTCCACAAAGTTCAGAGATTTGAATATTATCCGGCTTGAATTGGGTGAATAAATATGCATTCGGAAAGATCAGGAATTGAGGTCAATGGGTTGATATTTAGTGTCGAATGGAGGGATTCGAGAAAAGAATGATGTTTGGATACTTCTTGTGCATGGCTGATTTTAATGGTGTTCTCTTTTTTTTTTTTCCTAGATTCTAATAATTTATGAGTAAAATTATGAATGCCAAGAAAAAAAATGAAACTTCCAAAGCAGAAATTTCATATTCTTTTGGTATTAATAATTTTAAACAGTTAATTCAATATATGTATTTCCAGTTTCTAAAACTTTTAAACAGGAAATTCCAATTAGTTTTTGAGATTTTAAGTAATTTTAAAGAGGAAATTCCAATTTTTTTCCGATACTAGTAATTTTAAAGAAGAAATTCCAATTGATTTGGGATTCTAATAATTTTAAATAGGAAATTCCAATTTTTTTTCATTTTCATTTAAAATTTTAATTAAAGATTTTAATTTAATTTAGGTTTCGGGATCGTGTCCCGGTGGTGAAATAGATCTTTGGAGTGGTTCGGAGTCCATTTTAAACCATAGGTCCGGGTATCATATGTCTGTACAGCATTGGGGCGTAGGGCTGACTACACTAACCCGTAAAAAGAAAAAAACATCTCTCATCTCGAAATCTACCAGTAAGAAGACGGCCTGGGTACACAATCGGGCTTTCGCGACCCCCCATCTTTAATTGCCGACTCCCGATACTGCAGAGCCAGCGTCCAATCAAAAGACTCCTCCAAAACTGCAAATATCATTGGTACCGAACGACTTCATCCAGAAATCCAGAAAGACAAATTCCTTAGATTTCCAGGAAACTCGGCAAATATGACACCGAAATGCATCCTGATTCCATTTCAAGAGACGGATTTCGTTAATTGCGTCACCCCGTGTCCTCGAATGTGTGTCCTGCGAGAGATAATTATGTCCTTTGAAAGGAAGGAATATCATAAAGTATCCGTTTGTATACAGCCTGAAATTGGACTGAAATCCGGGCTCTCTGCGTTGGATTTTAATCTGTCCTCTGTCTTTTGAAGTTACTTTCCAGGACTTGGGTCAGTCCTGCAGCTGAAGATATTCAAAATGACCCTGGTGTTCGAGACAAATGGCACAACTCCAGGACCGTACTATGCCCCGTACCAGGTCTAATTGTAATTAAACATTCGGTATCTTGATGCAGCAGTTTTGACTCAGGGATGGTGTTTGAGGGCTGTTAAATTCGCGGATGCAGATTTCGAGTTGTGAAATGGCTAATTGGGGCACTTAATTATTTAAATTTTAATGCGGAATGGCAACGGTGGTTCTAGTGAGTGTAATTTGCTTCCCCTTCCCCCTAGGGAGGCAGCAGAATAAGGATGGACCGTGTTTAGGTTGGGGAAAATAAAGCATGATAGTCAATTTCCGGTTGAGATTTCGGATGCGATAATGGGTCAGGATGATATAATTGATTACTTTATAAGCGTGAGGGTTAATTTCAAAATCTTATTGTTAATGCTTGTTGTTACGAAACCGAAACGTTTCGTTTCTCTCTACTGTAATTATCCTAATCTGTACCAAATACTTGATTTTAAACATCAAGAAACACAACAAATGAAATTTTCCCATAAGAGATGAAGAATCCGTTCGCATAAATATTATAATGTATAATATACACAGGCCTACAAAAATTAAGGAACAACCCGTTTTTTGAGACTAATTTATCCTTATGTAGTGTGTTATTAAGGTAATCACTCCCTACATATTTATGAAGTTATTCAGAAATTAAAAAGTGCTACATGTTCTGTAATTTTATATCCTACGCAATTACAAATTTTTTTAAAAATTAAAAGTGTCTGTTATTTAATTTAATAAATCTTAACAAGTATTCAACAACAACTGGTTAACGAAACATAAAATGAGAATAAAAAAAATAATAACTATCTCAAGAACTATAACTATTTTCTTAAATTTCTGTAATATTTTTATGAATGCCTCTAAAAATACATCTGAATTTTTTAACAACTATCGAATTCCAGTTTTAAAAATTACAGAAGAATCCCAGGTCGTAAAAAGATTTCTTCCCCAATTAAAATACCCAAATTGCTGGTTTTGTATGAGGGAAAAATAAAACCAACCTTCTTCAAAAATTCATTCTGCCTATAAAAGGAGCTAGTTATTCGCCGACATCATTATATTCCGCGAACTTTCAACAAGAAGCGACGGGTCAAAAATAACAACTGCAACAAAATTAACCTGCATGTCAAAATCCTCCAATATTTGCTTTCAAAACAATAATATGTCATGCAATTTTTCTCATCCCTTAACAAGTTGATTATTATTTTCAGACAAATTGCACTTCCTTGAAACTGCACCAGATTAACGGAAATAAGTTCCAATTTGTTGATGTTCCCAATTTGAGATTTTGTGCTGTGAAATATTTATTTTCTGTTTGTACGTGTGCTATCTGTTTTATGTACTACGATCTTGACGTTTTATGTAATACTGACGTGATTTTGAAGATTTTTTGTTTTGTTGTTGTTCTACTGCAGCTGGCAACATAGACAATTAATATTTATGTCGTTAACAAGGGCTGCAACTCTGCTACTCATTTAGCACCACCCAGGGGGCACGCATAGCTTGAAGATAAGCTGTGGACACGCAGTTTATGTGCTAAAAGCTAGAATGTCATAGAAACATAGCAAAAATGAGTTTTAATAAGGGATATGCCCATCCCTAGCTTGAATGCATTGACGGCATCGACTTTCCTTGCTCACAATTAAGTTGTCGGTTACCGAAATGGGAAGCAAAGACCAGACACGGAAGAAGCTTTGTTCCAGTTCTCTTAAAGTCCTTGAGGAGGACTTATAGCAGCGACCTGTCTACCAAGATGGTCCCAAATATGCTCTATCGGATTCTGGTCTTTAGATCGAGCTGGTCATTCCATTCGCTCCTAACCAAGACCCTCAAGATATTCCTCAACAACTAGAGCTCGGTGAGGTCTTGCATTATCATCCATCAGAATGAAAGATTTGCCAATTGCACCGGCATATGGGCGGACATATGGATCACGGTTCTCATCCCGATATCTCAAACCAGTCCTAGTTCCTCCCTGGAACACACACAACTCGTCTAATAAAGACAATTCACAGTTTATAAAATATTGTACTGCAAAACCAAATGTATTTTCTTTTATCATCATCACAAAAGTTTCCTCATGTAAAAGGGATTTAAAAAATGCATTACAGGAAATAGAAAAGAAAAAGTCAACATTTCCGCAGCATGAAACAATTTTTGTTCTAGTGCAGTTGGCAAACACTTACGCAGTTGTCTTGGGGGCTTTAAGGCAGTAAGGAGTCTGACTGGGCTGTGGGCTGTGTACGGTCCTATGAGACCGGGACCTACGGCTTAAAGTGGATTTCGAACCACTCCAAACATTCATGTCACCGCTGGGACTCGAACCTGGGGTACAGAGCGATTAACCAGTCGTCCATCAGGCCCCCACCTTGAATGAAACTTATATCCTGTTGTGTTGGATTCGAAAACTTTTGTATATTGAACAATGAATAAGAATACAGAAAATTTTTAAATAGTTATTTAGTCAAAAAAATTAATGTTTGCTGAGAAAAAGAAGCGTAACTGTAATCCATATAAAAGAAATCGCGACACTAGTTTTAAGTCAAGAAATTAGGCACATTTCTTCACATCTTATGAAATATTTCCAGCGTTTCAAACACTCTCACAAATTGTAGCAAATAGCTGCTTAATAAGGGCTTAACGAAATGAAGAATGCATTTTCTGGAAACTGTTTTCTGCTTCCATTTCAATCAAATCCATTTTCCCCTTGAAACATTCCTTTTGGTGCACTCTCTTCAATTACGGATGCGCATAAATTGTCGCGAGCCATGCAGAGTATTTCTGGGAAAATATGTCGAAGATGAATTAGCATTAACGAGCATAATGCCCAATAATGAGGTACTAATGCTTCGCAGGATTACAGCCTGTAATTCATAGATCGCAGACGGTGTTTCTTCTTTACCTTTCAAATCATATTCCATTGTCGATTATTCAACATCATTTACAATTATATATATACCACTTTGCTCAAAGAATAAAACCAATTTTCAATTTAAATTTCCTAGCCTTATGGAATTTCAATTTTTTTTCTTTTTAAGTTGCTGGCACTGTCCTTGACATCTGTGGGAAATTTCACGTCAACATATTCATGAGTGCTTGAGTTACGCGTGGCTTTGTGAGACACTAAAAGTGAATCCGGAGATTCTTGAAATGTCTCTTCAATCGACTCAAAACGATGTCCCCGGAGTGGTCTTTTCAGTTTAGGGAATAGCCAGAAGTAGCACGATGCTAAATCACGTGAATACGGTGGTTGTGGAACGATATGGGTTTCATTTTTTGGCGGAAAAGTCACGAAGAATCAATACAGTGGGAGCTGGCGCATTCAGTGTGTTCGGAACCAATCGAGATTTGACACCTTTCAGGCCCAAAACATCTTTTAAAATGAAATTTTGAAATTCCAACATCATCAGCAAGATCTGTAGTTTTAAATCAACGGTTTGCAATTAGAGCCCTTGCTGATGTTGGAATTTTAAACTTTCATTTTAAAAGATGTTTTGGACCTGAAAGGTGTCAAATCTCGATTGGTTCCGAACACACTGAATGCGGAAACTCTTACTGTATTGATTCTTCGTGTGTGTGTGTGTGTGTGTGTGAGTAAATATCTTAGTAAACAAACGTACCTATATGTATAAAAACGTAGTTTTGCATAAGTATGAGAATTCTTTTCACTAATGAGTTCCCCATCTATTTGTTTCTCATTTCTCTCCGCTATTTCATCCTTCCGCGAGTAACGGTCTCGAAACTTTATCGGCAATCAATACGTTGGTGTGTTCCACCGTGAAGAACTCATGGCGGACGGTGGGATCACGATGTCACTAAACGACCGCCATTCAACCTTTTTCTGCCTCACATTCCGTTTTGGAGATTGATTTGTGGCCGCCTCCATTCGATAAGATACTTTGGACATTTCATCGTGTTTTTATTCGTTAGTTGCATTGAAATACATTTGTGGCATCAAGTTGCCCCAGGTTATGAAATTGAAGTTTAGAAGAAGTGGTTTTATTTTGTTTATTATTGAAATTTTTTTATCGAAACACTTGTCATAGACAGTAAAAAATGTGGAGTTTTTATTCTTTTGTGGCTAATTATTGCAACCCAAGGAGATATTGAATAACAACACAGTGAAAGGTCAGAAGTGTCTTTTTCAGTTGGGATTCCTCAATTGTCAATCTGTATACCAATATCTTAAACCGCGTTCTTATTTGAAACATTCGAAGGAATTAGTACGAATATTTTCCTATTTTTAAATTCTTTTTGTGTAGTAATTCCTGAATTTATTGAGCAAAGAATTTGCATTTAAATTTGCTGCATTGACTCTTCGTGACTGTTTCGCCAAAAATGAAACCCATATCGTTCCACAGCCGCCGTATTCCCGCCGTGCGACTTCTGGCTAATCCCTACACTCAAAAGATCACTCCGGGGACACCATTTTGAGTCGATTGAAGAGATATTTCAAAAATCGCCTGAATCAGTTTTAGCGTCTCGCTAAGCCAAGCGTAACTCAAACCCTAATGAATATTTTGATGTGAAATTTCACAGAGATGTCAAGGAAATCCTAACACACACATCACACATCCTAAAAGGGAAAAAAGATAATTAAAATTCCATAAGCCCCAGGAATTTTAAATAGAAATTGGGAGTTACTTTTTAGATACAGTAGTGTAATTTTAAAAAAAAGCTTGAAAAATATGGCAAAAATGTTTTATTTCCATCTGTTTTTAAAGTCCAGTTCTGGAATGAATTTTCTATCCTTATGAAATATTTTGCATCGTTAAAATAACGTAGCTGCAAACATTTAGATTCAGGGTTAACATAATAAATATGCTTCAAATACTTAACAAGCAAAACAAAGAAGAGAGAAGAAAAGGAATTCAGATGCAGATGTGCCAAAGAGTTAAGCTACAAAGGAAAGAAAAAAACATTTCAAAATAGCTCATGAGAAATATATCACAAACTCATTTAAAATTTAAATTTCTCGTATTCAGGATTACAATAAAAATGGCAAAATCTCTCGAATTTCATGAATTAGAATCGGAAAATATAAAAAGATTAGGCAAATCCGGTTTTCCGGGAAAAACACACCTTCTATCTCTGAAATGGCCTTCTTGCAAATGTAACGAAAATGATCACTTTTTATTTATTGTTATTCTTTTAAATCCAAATAGCGATTTGCCTTTTTATCTTGTGCACATTAAAGGCGTCTTCATAATCTTTGCTTTGATCCAGAAATGCGCACAGAAATTGGATAATTTTTGCTGTATATGTCTTTTAGTAGAAGTTTGAATTTTACTCTAATTTGAAATTGTGCTTTATTCTCTGTTTCAAAGTAATGGATGGTATACTAAATTGCATTAGCAGTTTCTTCAAAGACGAATGTTTAAAAGAAGCTGAAGTTTTAATAGTGATAGCAGCATTAGAATAACTAATAGTAGCATTATTATTACTATTAGTTGCATTATAATTATTCTTAATAATAGTAATAAATGTAGTAGTATTAGTATTACTAGCAGAAGAGCTACTATAAGTCGTTGTAGTAGGAGTAGAAGTAATAGCAAGGGTGGTGGTTGTAGTAGTAGTAGGAGCAGTAAGAGTGATAGCAGCATTAGAATTACTAGTAGTTGCATTGTAATTATTTTTAATAATAGTAATAGCAGTCGTACCAAAAGGAAGATCAATTATTATTATTTCAAAAAATCTTAGACCAATTTATTGTTCCAAATTTATTTCATCGCCTTCAAAGTCATCCCCACCGGACACAATGTATTTATGCCAACTTTTTTTCCAATCCTCAAAGCATGCTAAAAAGTCATCGCCAGGGATGGCCTTGAAAGCGCGGTTGAATTTCTTAAATTGACTTAAAACAGTGTCCCCGGAGTGGTATTTTGAATTTAGGGAACAGCCAGAAGTCGCACGGTGTGAATACGGTGGTCGTGGAACGATATGGCGTTCATTTTGGGCGAACAAGTCACGAAGAATCAATGCAGTGGGAGCTGGCGCATTCAGTGTTTTCTGTACCCATCGAGATTGGGGGCGTTTGAGCGTCAAAAATTGCCGGAATCCGTTTTAGCGTCTCATAAAACCAAGCGTAACTCAAACACTCATGAATATTTTCACGTGAAATTTCACACAGATGTCGAGGACAGTTCCAGCAAACTAAAAAAGAAAAAAAAATTGAAATTCCATAAGCCCCGGGAAATTTTAAATTCATAATTGGGCATACTTTTGGACACAGTATTATAATTTTATAAAAAATGCTTAAAAAAATATGGCAAAAATGTTTTCTTCCTATCTGTTTTTAAATTCCAGTTCTGGAATTCTATCCTTACGAAATATTTTGCATCGTTAAAATAATGTAAGATGCAAACATATATATATTCAGGGTTAACATAATAAATATGTTTCAAATACTGAATAAGCAAAAATAAAGACGAAAAAGAATTGAAAAGGAATTGATTAGAAGTAGATGTGCCAAAGAGTTAAGCTACAAAGGAGAAAAAAATAAACAATCGGTTCAAAAATAGCGCAAGAAATATATCATAAACTCGTTTAAAATTTAAATTTCTCGCATACCGGATTACAATGAAAATGGCGAGATCACTCGAATTTTATGAATTAGAATCTGGAATGGAAATGTAAAAGGATTATGCAAATCCGGTTTTCCGGAAAAAATCCTTTTCTAACTCTCAAATGATATTCTACAAATGTAACGAAAATGATCACTTTTTTTTTATTATTCTTTTTCAATCCAAATAGCGATTTGCCTTTTATTTTGTGCACATAAAGGCGTCTTTAGTGTAATTACTTCTTTGATCCCGAAATGCACCAAGAAATTGGATAATTATTTTCTGTTTTGTCTTTTAGTAAAAAGTCTGAATTTTGCTCTAATTGGGTTATTTTGAAATTGTGCGTTATACTCTGTTTCAAAGTAATGGATAGCACACTAAAGTGCATTAGCAGTTTCTTCAAAGATGAATCTATAAAAGGAGCTGAAGTAGTAGTAGGAGTAGTAATAATGATAGTAGCAATTCAATTACTAATAGTAGCAGTTCAATTACTAATAGTAGCATTATTATTACTAGTAATATATGTTTTAATGGTTTCTTCAAAGATGAATGTTTAAAAGAATCTGAAGTAGTAGTAGGAGCAGTAATAGTGATAGCAGCAGTTCAATTACTAATAGTATTATTATTATGACTAGTAGTTTAATTATAATTATTTTTAATAATGGTAATAGCAGTAGTAGAATTAATATTACTAGTAGTAGAGCCATTAGTAGTAATTGTAGTAGGAGTAGGGTTGGTTTGGTTTGCCCCTCTACGGTTATCTTGGGCTCACAAGGACTAAACAGACCGGGACCTATAGTTTAAAGTGAATTACGAACCCCACACAAACATCCCTGCCACCACCAGGATTCGAACCTGGATCCTGTGGTATCAAAGTCCAAAATGTCCGCACAATTACAATTGTTTATGCTTCAGGAACTACGATGAATGCGATATGAATAATATATGAATGAAATCCAGATAAAAATATTCATTAATTACATACTCAGTAAGGTAATTGTTTTTTATTTTTCAACATTATTTTATTCTTTTAATAATCTCTTTTCGAACTGAAACGTTAAAAATATTTGATTTTTTTGCAATGTTACTACTACTGCTATTAATCCCTACCACATCACTGCGCCTAGAATTGAATTACCCCACAGGAATAGTTTATTTATTGATCACTTTAATTCGAAAATAACACGGTTAGTCTATAATGCAGATGTAACAGCTATTTTCAGTTGACTGTGTTATAGAGGGACCGTACAGTAACTTTCTCTTGGAGTTTTTAAAAAAAAAATTACGATTATTCATTGAAGAGTCATTTATGAATGCAGGGTGGTCATTTCATTTGGTGAGCGTCAGTGCGTTTCATGCTCCAACAATGTGTGCCACATAAATAGCTCCCGACGGATAATAGGGGTACGTTTAGGAATAACTGCCCTGAAAGTTGTATAGTAGAAAACCAGGAAAACTCCCATCAAGTAGCCTGATTAACAATGCGGGTCGTTTTGGAAAAGTTTTTAACAGTTTTTACTGAGTCTCATCGCTTCCGAAAACAGTGACTGCAATGCATCAAATACTCTATTGGCATACTAATACGTTGAAGTTAAGATACCAAACAAGCCATCCCGCCTCTCTCCTGAGAGTGATTTTTAAAATCTCAACTGTCCACTGTTTCCTGACAATGGACAATTGCTATTTTAAAAATCACGTGAGGTCTATGGTCTGTGCTATGCTCGCCCCAAACTAATCATGGGACTCTATGATTAAAAACCGTTTTAAGCTTTAAAAAAATAATAAATAAAAAATAAAAATTTTCGCCTCCCATATTGCCTTCTCCTAAGACCCGGGGAGCTATAATTTTCTGGTTTGTTACGGACACCCTGACCAAACTATCGTCTGCCGGAGAAACAGGGGGCGGTGTGGGGGTGAAGCCGAAAGCGCGGTTGCGAGTAGGGGAACACGTGCGGGAAATCCATCCCCTCACAAATGCCAAAAGTCCTCTTTTTTTCTGCGTGTTGCCCCGGTGGTCGGCGGAACAGCCCCACGCCTCATGAGGACGCACAACAGAATGAAAAATTTAAGACTTGGACGAACTGTTCCGCTTCTCCTTCGACATGGGCTTCAAGAAATACCGTTTTCAAGAATACCGTTTGTCTCTAGATGTACGCGATACTTCTATAAGCAGATAGCTTGTATTTTTTCCTCATTAAACTCACTCCATCCGTATATAAGCCGAAACGAAGACAGATATTTAGTAATGTTTACTATTTACGGCAGTGTTGCCTTGCTTAGGGTAAATGTTTATTTTTTTCGTTACCTCGTTAGATGCTCTCCAAGATTCACTCCAAACTAAGACCCTCAAGATACTCCTCAACAACTACAGCTCGGTGGGGTCGTGCATTATCATCCACCAGAATGAAAAATTTGCCAATTGCACCAGCATATGGATCAAATATCTTATTCCGATATCTCAAACCAGTCACAGTTCCTCCCTGGAACACACATACACACAAAACGTCTAAAAAGGTCTATTCACAGTTTATAAAATATTATTCTGCAAAACAAAATCCATTTTTTTTTCATCATCATGATGAAAGTTTTCTCATATAAAATAGATTTGAAAAATGTATTACAATATGTAAAATTTTAAATAAGTATTGAAGACTTCTTTCACGTGAAAAAACAAAACATATATGCATTGTTGTGAACATTTTTTTTTTTGTTCTAATGCAGCTGACAAATACTTAGACAGTTGTCTTTAATGACTTAAGACAAGCGCAGCACTGACGTTACTCACTTATCACTACCCAGGAGGTACGTGTAGCCTGAAGATAAGCTACGGACGCGGAATGACACTATCCACTCAACACTCCTGTTAGACCGACACCTACGGCTTAAAGTGGATTCCGAACCACTCCAAACGTCAGTGGCACCACCGGGACTCGAACCGGAGACCTGCGATACGGAGCAATAGAGCGCTAGGCACCATCAGGCCCCTTTATTCTATTACATGTTGGACGGTATTTTCAGTACAAGCCTAGAGACGAACCGTGAGTCTTTTAGCATATTACAGTACAGCGCAAAGTAATTTACTTTATGGAAATCTTGCTTTAAATATAGTGCTTTTATGGAAATATAGTGCTTTATGATGCTTTATAGAATAGTACTTTATGGAAATCTTTTAAAATTCAAGCAACGCATTCCAATGAAACAACCCATTAAAACATCCCCCATATTTAATCGCCAACATCCCGATCCTTCAGAGCCAACGTCCAATCAGAAGACTCCTCCAGAACTGCAAAAGATCATCGGCACCGAACAACTTCATTCAGAAATCCCTGAAGACAAATTCCGAGATTTCCGGGAAACTCGGCAATTAGGACACCGAAATGCATCCTGATTTCATTTCAAGAGACGGATTTCGTTAACTGCACCACCCCTGTGTCTTCGGATGCGTGTCCTGCGAGAGATAATTATGTCCTTTTGAAAAGGAAGGAATATCATAAAGTATCATGTTTGTAGACAGCATGAAGTTGGAGTGAAATCTGTGCACTCTGTGTTGGATTTTAATCTCTCCTCTGTCCTTTGAAGTACACTTCCAGGACTTGCAGAATAGAGTCCTGGAGCTAAAGATGTTCATAATTACCTAGTGTTCGAGACCGATGGAACAACTCCAGTACCGTACTGTGCCTCATGCCTAGGTCTATTTGTAATTAAACAGTCTCTCTCTTGATGCAGCAGTTTTGACTCAGAGGGATGGTGTTTGAGGGCTATTAAATTCGCGCATGCAGATTTCGAGTTGTGAAATGGCCTCGTCGTGGCACTTAATTATTTAAATTTTAATGCGGAATGGCCACGATTTTGGGAGTGGAATTTGCCTTCCCCCCTCCCCCATGGGAGGCATTTGAAATATGGATGGAACCATGTTTGGATTGAGGAAAATGGAGCGATAATCGGTCAGCGATAATGAAAAAGCGATAATGGGTCGTGATGATATAATTGGATGACTCTATTAACGTGAGGGAAGTAATTGCAAAACTTTTGTTTCATGCGTATAGTTACGAAAATGAGGTGATCCATTTCGCTGTACTGTAATTAACACTTAATCTGTTCCCATTGCTTGGACTTTAAATCATCAAGAATTGCAACAAATGAACATATAATGCATTGTTGGGAACTTGTAAAAAATAATTGAATATCTTCTAAAAATTGCATCCATAAAAAAGCAGTTTGATAAAAAGCAGTTTGATAAAATGCATAATTGAAAATTTAAAAAATTTAAGTTCCAAATTATTTTTCATATGCCTTCTTCTTCTGATATTCCAGCTCATAAACAGATAGTCTACTGTGAAACATTCTCAATCGGTAACTTGAATGATCAAATTTGACGTCGCGTTGCAATCTAAATGCACCCTAAACGTCTGTCATAATGTCGCGTTGATTAAATCTACCCTGTGAAATGAATAAACCCTTTGAATGTTGATAAAAACAGACAACCCTGCAATAAATAATTGGGTTTTTAATTTCTTTCTTAAGATTGTCTGTGTGAAGCACAATATTCCATAAACTATTTGTTCCATTTTCTGTAGTTAACTGTTCAATTTTTACTGAGTGATGATAAAAAAATATAGATTCAGTCTCTCATAATAATTATTAGAACGATTGAGACGTTTCTCTTTAGAGAATTTTTTTCCTTACTTTTGAGTTATTTTTCTACAGGCCAGTAACAGCCAAAACATTTCATGAAGATATGTTTTTTTTTTTTAATTATTCTACCACATACAGCAACATGTTGAAAACGTAAAAGTTCCGTTTCATGCTTTTGAAAAGTATTCGTTTTTAAACAACGCTGCTTTTCAATAACATCCTGTGACTTGCCTTAAATATAAATATTTTTGTCCATCTTCACTTTTTTTTTCTCTTCATTAGACCCTTAAAAGAACATAAATTAAATTTCATTATTTTACTTCAACTGGTAAAATGGCTAGATGCCTAAATGGTTCAACTATTTTCCAAGAATCAAAGACAGGATGGCATTGATCTTGTGCTAATTGCTATTTATAATTCATTTTGTACGGTAGAATGCTTCCTGGTATTTCGAAAACCAGTGCACTATTAGAACTGAATCCGACAGCATGCATTCGAACACTCAAATGAGCAGACGATACTTCAAAAGTCGTCTGCCGCTCAATGAAAATGCTTATGGATCTGTATAGGCTTCTAATTGTATTTGGAATACTTCATTCTTTATTTACGACTATTATTTCCAAACTTTGATAAATTCTTTTGACAATTGAATGTTATAGTGTTTCTTGTAGAATTGGGAATACTTCATTCTTCATTTACGCCAACATTTATCTTACTTTTGCATATTTTTTTTAGAGATTCTTGAACTATTCATTCTTCATGAAGTTCTTGATCTATTCATGTGGTATTCCAATCCATTGCTTCCTATATCTCATGCATTATTAAACATTTGAATACTCCTCCGTTCTCATATGGTTACACATGATAAGTTAAATTTGTCGTACAGATTTCAGTTTTTTATAATACTTTTAAAATGTGTACTTATTAATTTAATTTTTATTTTTATTCTACCCTATTATAGCAACACGTTGAAAACGTCAAGTTCCGTTTCATGCTACGGAAAAGTATTCGTTTTGAGTTTCCATAACATACTGTAACTCACCTTAAAAATATTTTTTTTACCATTTTCACTTTTTTTCCTCTTCATTAAGAAGAAAAAAAGAACAAAAATTAAAGAACAAAAGAACACAAAAGAGGAAGTTAAATTTTGTTCTTTTATTTCAACTGGTAAAGGGCAAGATGCCTAAAGGGTCAAACTTTTTTCTAGGATTTAAACACAGGATAACATTGATTTTTCGTTCGTTGCTGTTTATAACTTCTTTTGTAGAGATAGAATGCTTCCTGATATTCCGAAAACCGTTGCACCTATTAGAGCTGAATCCAGCAGCGTGCATTCGATAAGCAGACGATACTTCAAAAGTCGTCTGCCGCTCAATGAAAACGTTCGCTCATAAACAGACAGTCCCTCCCCTTTTGGGGCATCGGAAACTCATTGTGAAAGCACTCACTTCCTGAAACTCGAGGCAGTAGCAGTTAGGGTTTCCGTTTAAAAGCACTGCGAATCAAACAGTTGCAGTTAGCCATTCATCACTTCTGTTCCATTCGGAAAAGCCAGCTCACCGAATGCACCCCCCCCTCGATGCTCGGAAGGCGGAAACTCCACAAAGTTCGAGATTTGAATATTATCCGGCGTAAATTGGGTGAATAAATATGCATTTCGAACGTTCGAGAATTGAGGTCAATGGGTTGATGTTTAGTGTTGAATGGGGGATTCGAAAAAGAAGGATATTTGGATATTTCTTGTGTGGGGCTGATTTGAATGGAGATCTCTTTTTTATTTCGCAGATGTTCATAATTTTTGAGTAAAATTATTAATGTCAAAGAATAAAATTAAACTTCCAAAGTAGCAATTTCAATAATTTTCTGATACTAATAATTTTTAACATGAAATTCTAATTTGTTTAAGTTTATAAAATCTTCCAATTAGTCTTTGAGTTTCTACTAATTTTAAAGAGGAAATTCCATATTTTTTTCCTTTTCATTTAAAATTTTAATTAAAATATTTTTTAAATAATTCCATTTTTGTTTCGGATTTTATTATTGTTTATGCTTCAACGACGATCCTCGCGACAAGATTTTCATAAATATCTCGTTCACTAGTGTTTAAATGTACAACGGTAAAAATAAGAGACATTGAGGCTGTGATGCTTTTAAAGAACAACGTCTGCGGCTGTTGGCCTTCTATTGAAACTTGGGGAGTTTGTCAGCTGCTTCTTTTCAATGCAACATTAGTGACCTTTTTTTTTTTTTAAAGTCGATAAATAATCTTTTAAAAATTTAAGAACCATTGTTACAGTTATTAACTCGATTATTCTGTTACTTCTTTTTTTTTTATAACGCAGCTGGCAAACACTTAGGCAGTTATCTTTTATGCCTTAAGGCAAGCGCTGCAGCGACGTCACTCACATAGCGTCATCATGAAGTATCCGTTTGTATGCAGCAATGAACAACCCAAGGAAAACGAAATATTGAATAATAACACAGTGAAATGCCATAAGTGTCTTTTTCAGTAAGGATTCACCGATTATCAGTGTGTATACCAAATCATGTCATTGCGAGTCTAAAACCGCGTACCAGATTTGAAACGTTTGAAGGAGTTAGAAAGAGTATTTTCATATTTTTAAATTTTTTTGTGTAGTAATTCCTTAAATAATTGAGCAAAGAATTTGTATTAAATTTAGCTGCATTGATTCTCCGTGACTTTTTCGCCAAAAATGAAACCAATTTATATTTCCACAACCGCCGTATTCATACCGTGCGTCCTCTGGCTATTCCCTAAACTCAAAAGACCAGTCCGAGGGACACAGTTTTCAGTCGATTGAAGAGATATTTCAAAAATCGCCGGATTCAGCGTCTCACAGCTAAGCATAACTCAAACACTCATGAATATTCTGACGAGCAATTTCACACAGATGTCACGGACAGTGCCAGTAACCTAATAAAGAGAAAAATTGAAATTCCATAAGTCCCGGGAAATTTTTAATTAAAAATTGGTATTACTTTTGGACAAAGTAGTATAATTTAAAAAAAAGCTTGGATAACCATGGCAAAAATATTTTTATTTCATTTGTTTTTAAATTCCAGTTTTGGAATTAATTTTCTATCCTTACGAAATATTTTCATCGTTAAAATAACGTAAAACGCAAACATTTAAGATTCAGGACCAACGTAATAAATATGTTTCAAATAATTAACAATAAAAAACAAAGAAGAGAGAAGAAAAGGAATTTAGAAGCAGATGTGCAAAAGAGTTTAGCTACAAAGGAGGAAAAAGAAAAACAATCAGTTGTAAAATAGCGCAAGAAACATATCACAAACTCATTCCAAATCTGAATTTCTCGCTTTCCGGATTACAATGAAAATGGCGAAATCTCTCGAATTTTAGGAATTAGAATCGGGAATGGAAATATAAAAAGGATTATGCAAATCCGGTTTTCCGGGAAAAAAAAAAACTTCTAACTGTAAAATGATCTTGTGCAAATGTAACGGAAATGATCACTTTTTTTGTTATTCTTTTAAATCCAAATGGTGATTTGCCTTTTTGTTTTGTGCAGATTAAAGGCGTCTTTAAAATAATCTTTGCTTTGATCCCGAAATACACAAAGAAATTGGATAATTTTTGCTGCATATGTCTTTTAGTAAAAGTCTGATTTTTACTCTAATTGGTTTATTTTGTTCTCTGTTTCAAAGTAATGGATAGCATACTCAAGTGCATTAGAGGAACAGGTACAAGAAAAACAAAATTTTTTAAATCATCGCTTCAAAGACGAATGTTTCAAAAAAATTGAAGTAGTAATAGTGATAGCAGTATTATAATTACTAATAGTAGCATTATTATTGCTAGTAGTTGCATTATAAATATTTTTTGTAATTGTAAAAGCAGTTGTAGCATTATCACACAAACAATATACAATAACAATGATTAATCAGCAAACTGCTGATTATTTATTTTCGTTAATTGTAACGTGTGAAATGCACAAAATATAATCCCCTTTTTTTTATCTGCAGTTAGTTGTTGTATTAATGCAGGTGACAATACAGAGACAGTTAACCTTTACGCCGTAAACAAGGGCTGCACCACTGTTGCTCATTGAGCAGTACCCAGAGGGCACGCGTAGCTTGAAGATAGGCTACGGGCACGGAGCAACATTTCCTCCACAACCGTATTAGACCGCGACCTACAGTTTAAAGGGGATTCCGGAACTCTACACCCATCCATGGCACCGCCGGAATTCGAACCCGAACCCGACACCTATCCACTCGGCCATCAGGTCTGTATGTATGTTTGACCCAAACTGGTAACCCTGATCACTCTATTGATTATAAATCATTTAAGCCCAAAAATGAAATAAAAAATAAAAAAAAGGGTCTCGCCTCCAATTCGAGATTGAAAGTTTTTGGTCGGATGAACTCCGGTTCCTTCAAAGACCCGAGGAGCGATAATTCCCGGTTTATTACGGACTCCCTGACCCAGTATCGTCTGCGGAGAAACAAGGGGTGGGGTGGGTGAAGCCGAAAGCCATTACTCAAAAAGATATCGCCGCGGTTGCGAATAAAGGGGACACGTGTGGGAAATCAATCACCTCCCAACTGCCAAAAAGTCGCCTTTTTTTCTGCGTTAGAGCAACACACCTTCGAAGGACGGGGCTCAGAATGAAAAATTCAAGACCGGACGAAATTCAAAGGACGTTCGACGTGAGGTTCAAGAAATGCCGTTTTACAAGAGTACCGTTTGCTTCTCGATGGAACCCGATACTCGGATAGTTTGGTTTGTCGCTCTACGGTCATCTTGAGCACACGATTGCTAAATAGGCCGGAACTTACAGTTTAAAGTGGATTCCGAACCACTCACAAACATCCATGCCACCACCGGGATTCGAACCCGAAACCTAGGGTACCAAAGGCCAGAGCGCTAGTCACTCAAGCCCTACAGCGGGTAATATATTATTGTATAATTATGATACTTTGATGAATAAATTATGCCTTCCGTAAAAATTTATTTCGTTTAAATTTTTGCACCTAGTATTGGAATCTGATTTAACTTGCGAGATTTTCAACTATCTGAAGTACTGATTCAATGTATTTTTGGTAGATGTATTTTTGCTTTGGACAATAATTGCATTTTACTAAAATCTAAAGCAAGATATGAAAAATAGTTGCTGCAAAACAAAATAACCGTCAATACTTTAACATTAAGCCACTCGGACATTGAGGTCCTTTTGTATCAGATATTAACTCGATTATTCTATTATATATTGAACGGTACTTTTAGTACTATCCTAGAAATGATGAACTATGAATCTTTCAGCATATTACAGTACAGCACAGAGTAATTTACAGAGGGCCTCATGGGAATCTTTTAAAATCAAACCAATGCATTCCAACGAAACAACCCATTAACCCCCCATCTTTAATTACCAACTCCCGATCCTGCAGAGCCAGTGTCCAATCAAAAGTCTCCTCCAAAAGTGCAAAGATCATCGGCGTCGAACAACTTCATCCAGAAATCCCTGAAGACACATTCCGGAGATTTCCAGGAAACTCGGCAATCAGGACACCGAAATGCGTCCTGATTCCATTTCAAGAGACGGATTTCATTAATTGCGCCACCCTGTGTCCTCGTATGTGTGTCCTTCGAGAGATAATCATGTCCTTTTGAAAGGAAGGAACATCATAAAGTATCCGTTTGTATGCAGCGTGAAATTGGACAGAAATCTGTGCACTGTGTGTTGGATTTTAATCTCTCCCCTGTCCTTTGAAGTAGACTTCCTAGGACTTGTAGGCAGTCCTGGAGCTAAAAGATATTCATATTTACCCTGATGTTCGAGACCGATGGAGCAACTCCAGGATCGTACTGTTCCTCAAACCAGGTCTATTTGTAATTAAGCAGTCTATCTTGATGCAGCAGTTTTGACTCAGAAGGATGGTGTTTAAGGCCTGTTAATTTCGATGATGCAGATTTTGAGTTGTGAAATGGTTCGTGGTGGCACTTAATTATTTAAATTTTTAATGGGGAATGTCAACGGTTACAGTTCGTGGAATTCGCTTCCCCCTGCTCCTTTGGGAGGCATCCAAATAAGGATGGGACCCTGCTTAGGTTGAGGAAAATAAGCGCAATGGTTCATGTACGGTTGAGCTTCGGATAAGTCCTGCTGGTATAATTGGATTATTAACGGGAGGGTTAATTTTACAACATTTTTGTTTAATGCGAATTGTTACGAAAGCGACACGTTTGATTTCACTGTACTGTAATTGCACTAATCGGTTCCAAATACTTGGACTTTAAAACAGCAAGAAACACAACAAATAAAATTTTCCATAGACGAAGAATCCATTCGCATGATTATTATAATATATAATATATCCTGGCATCCAAATGTTAAAGAAAAAAAGTTTTTTTTTTGCGCCTGATTTGCAAATGAATGAATGTAGAAACATCAAATTTGGAGGGCATGTGCACAAAACAGTTATGCATTGAATTCAACATAGAAGTTTAGAAATCGAAGACAGGATAACATTGATCATTGCTATTTATAATGTCTTTTGTAAGATAAAATGTTTCCTGATATTCCGAAAACCAGCGCACTATTAGAGCTGTATTCAGCGTGCATTCGAACAGGCAGACGATACTTCAAAGTCGTCTGCCGCTCAATGAAAACACGTTCCCTTATAAACAGACAGTCCCTCCCCTTTTGGGGCATCGGGAACTCATTGTGTAAGCACTCACTTCCTGAAACTCGAGGCAGTAGCAGTTAGGATTTCCATTTAAAAGCACCGCGAATCAAACAGTTGCAGTTAGCCATTCATCACTTCCGTTCCATTCGGAAAAGACAGCTCGCCGAATGTTCAACCCCCATCCCCTCGATGCTCGGAAGGCGGAAACTCCACAAAGTTCGAGATTTGAATATTATCCGGCGTGAATTGGGTGAATAAATATGTATTTCGAACATTCGAGAATGAGGTCAATGGGCGATGTTTAGTGCTGAATGTAGGATTCGAAAAAGAATGACATTTGGATATTTCTTGTGTGGGGCTGATTTGAATGGAGTTCTCTTTTTTTATTTCGCAGATGTTAATAATTTTTGAGTAAAATTATTAATGTCAAAGAATAAAATTAAACTTCCAAAGCAGAAATTTAAATTTTTTTCTGTTTCTAAAAATTTTAAACAGGAAATTCCCATCCTTTTCCCTATACTAATCATTTTAAACGAGAAATTCCAATTTTTTTTTTTGAGATTCTAATAATTTTAAACAGGAAATTCAAATTTCTTTCCCTGTTTTTAAAAATTTTAAATGGGAAATTCCAATTATTTTTAAGATTCTAATAATTTTAAAGATGAATTTCCATATTTTTTTTTCATTTTTATTTAAAATTTTAATTAAAATGTTTATAACAATTCCATTTTTGTTTCATATTTCAATATTTTTTAAGGAAGAATCCCATTTTTTTCACTGATTTTAACAATTTTATAAGGATATTAAAATATATTTTTCAGATTGTAATAATTTTAAATGAAAATATCAATTTGAATTATGATTCTGATTGTTGTAAATGAAAACTGAATTTTTTCAAGATTTTAAAATTTTAAATGGAAAGTCCTACTTAAATTTCAAGTTAAATTTAGATTAAAATTTGGAAAAAAATGGAAATTATTCTAATAATCTTAAATGAAATTTCGTTTTGATTTTTGATTGTAATACTTTTAATGTTAATTGCAATTTTTACTCCTTTTCTAATATTTTAGAGAGGAAATTCCATTTTTTAAAAGTTTTAATGAATTTAAATTTAGTTTTTTTTCCTCAATGGTAATGCAATAGTTTTTTTTTTTTTGAGACTCTAAAAATTTTGTATGACAATTCGAGGGCTTTTTTTGAGATTAAAAATTTTTAAAAGGAAATTACTACATTTTTTTTTCTGATCTAAATAGTTTAAATAAGAATTATATTTTTTTTTTTCCTGATTCTAGCTGATTTATAACTGGTTTTTGAGAACTACTCTTTACACTAGTACTGAGTAGTACTACTCATTTGTGAATAACTACATACCTTTCCAGAAAAAGAAAAGTTTGACGCCATATTTGATATAGACAATGACTTTTTGATATATATATTAACTCGATTATTCTGTTACTTATTTGAAAGTATTTTTAGTACAATCCTAGAAACAACGAGTCTTTTAACATATTACAGTAGAGCGCAAAGTAATCTACCAATTGCCTTATGAAAATCTTTTAAAATCAAAGCAACGCATTCTGATGAAACAACCCATTAAGACACCCCCCTCCTATCTTTAATTGCCGACTCCCGATCCTGCAATGTGCCAGTGTCCAATCAGAAGACTCCTCCAAAGCTGCAAAGATCATCGGTCCCGAACGACTTCATCCACAAATCCCTGAAGACAGATTCCGGAGATTTCCGGGAAACTCGGCAATTAGGACACCGAAATGCGTCCTGATTCTATTTCAAGAGACGGATTTCGTTAATTAACACCACCCCGTGTCCTCGGATGGGTGTCCTGCGAGAGATAATTATGTCCTTTTGAAAGGAAGAAATATCATAAAGTATCCGTTTGTATGCAGCGGGAAATTGGACTGAAATCTGTGCAGTCCGTGTTGGATTTTTAATCTTCCTTGTAACCTTTGACGTAACTTCCTAGGACTTGCGGGCAGTCCTGCAGCTGAAGATATTCATAATGACCCTGGTGTTCGAGACCGATGTTAACAACTTCAGTATCGTACTATGCCTCATACCAGGTCCATTTGTAATTAAACAGTCGCTATCTTGATGCAGCAGTTTTGACTCAGAGGGATGGTGTTTGAGGGCTGTTAAATTCACAGATGCAGATTTTGAGTTGTGAAATGGCTCATAGTGGGAACTTAATTATTTAAATTTTAATGCGGAATGGCAACGGTTACAGTGAGTGGAATTTGCTTCCACCTCTCCCTATCTCGTGTGAGGTATCCAAATGAGGATGGGACTCTATTTAGATTGAGGAAAATAAGCACTATGGTTCATTTTCGGTTGAGATTTGGGAAGCGATAATATGTCATGATGATATAATTGAATGACTCTGTTAGCGTGAGGGTTAATTTTAAAAGTTTTTCTTTAATGCGTATTGTTACGAAGTCGAAGAGTTTCATTTCGTTGTATTGTAATTAACACTTACTCTTTTCCAAATACTTAGACTTTAAACAGCAAGAAGCACAAGAAATGAAATTTTGTAGATGAAGAATCCGTTCGCAGTAATATTATAAATATAATATACGCTGGCCTCCAAAGGTTAAGGAACAACCGGTTTTTGCACCTAATTTGCAAATGAATGAATGTAGGAATACCATATTTGGATGAACAAAACAGCTATGTATTGACTGCAACATAGAAGTTTACATACAAAAAACGCAAAAATAATTTACAACAACCAAAAAAAAAAAAAGCATTCTCGCTGGAAAATTGGAAAAAATAATAATCGCAGTTTTATGACGTAAAATGTCTTAGAAACATTACAAAAAGAAGTTTTAATAAGCGATATGCCCACCCCTAGCTTGAATGCATTGGCGGCATCGATTTTCCTTGCTGCCAATTAAGTTGTACGCTACCGAAATGGGAAGCGAAGATCAGATACGAAGTAAGCTTTGTTCCAGCTCTCCTAAAACCTTGGAGGAGGACTTAAAGCAGCAACCTGTCTACCAAGATAGTCCCAAAAGATGCTCTATCGGATTCAGGTCTGAGGTCGAGCTGACCATTGCATTCGCTCCAAACCAAGACCCTCAAGATATTTATCAATAACTACAGCTAGGTGAGGTCGTGCATTATCATCCATCATAATGAAAAAAAATTGCCAATTGCATCGCCATATGGGCAGTATAAGACAGCTATACTTTGGAATACTATCAACGGATTCGTATTAAATTCGACTTCGTAGCTTAGCTTCCGAAAGTGTTCTGAAATTCTCTTCTTTTACAAGGAGTCAGACGGTACCTAATTTGCTGTGCACATTAAGACATTCTAGAAAATACAAAACAATTTCTTCAACGACAACTGGCGAACAAAACTTAAATTAAAATAAAAAATAATAAATATCTTATGTACTGAAAGTCTATTTGAAATATTTTTATGAGTGCTCTAAAAATACCTGCAATTCTTAACAACTATCGGATTCCAGTTTTAAAAATGAAGGAAGAATCACAGTTCATAAGAAAGATTTATTCCCAATTAAAATGCACAAATTGCTGGTTTTGTATGACCAAAAAAAATAATAAACTAACCTTCTTCAGATATTCATTCTACCAATAAAAAAGAGCTGGTTATTCACCGACATCATTATATACCGCGAGCTTTCAACACAAGCGACGGGTCAAAAATTACATTGGCAACAAAATTAACCTGCATGTCAAAATCCTCCAATATTTGTTTTCAAAACAATAATATGTAATGCATTTTTTCTCCTGCATAACAAGTTGATTATTATTTTCAAACAAATTGCAGTTCCTTGAAACTGCACGAGATAGTTAGATATTAACGGAAATAAATTCCAATTTGTGGATGTTATCAATTTGGGATTTTCTTTTGTGTGTTGTGAAAGATTTATATTCTTTGTGTTTTGTGCTCTCTGTTTTATGTATTAAACCTAAAGAAACGTGCTGTCGTTGTCTTTAATAGTGCGATAATTTACCAGACATCTGATTGGTTTGCAAAAGGTCTGTTTGAACGAAGGCGTTCATTTACTTAAATAATTCATCTTAATAATAATTCGGAGATCATCGGTACCGAACGACTCCATCCAAAAATCCCAAAAGACAAATTCCGGAGATTTCCGGATAACTGGACAATTAGGACACCGAAATGCGTCCTGATTCCATTTAAAGAGACGGATTTCGTTAATTGCACCACCCAGTGTCCTCAGATGGGTGTCCTGCGAGAGATAATTATGTCCTTCTGAAAGGAAGGAATATCATAAAGTATCCGTTTGTAGGCAGCGTGAAATGGTACTGAAATATGTGCACTCTGTGTTAAATTTTAATCTCCTCTGTCCTTTGGAGTCAATTTCAGGACTTACGCGTCCTGCAGCTGAAGATATTCATAATGACCCTGGTGTTCGAGACCGATGGAATAACTCCAGGACCGTACGATGCCTCATAACAGGTCTATTTGTTATTAAACAGTCTCTATCTTGATGCAGCAGTTTTGACTCAGGGATGGTGTTTGAGGGCTGTTAAATTCGCGGATGCAGATTTTGAGTTCTGAAATGGTTCGTTGTGGCACTTAATTATTTAAATTTTAATGCGGAATGGCAACGGTTCTAATGAGGTGAATCTCCTTCCCCCTTCCCCTCCATGGGAGGCATCCAAATATGGATGGGACTCTGTTTAGATTGAGGAATTTAAGTGTGATAATCAATTTCCGGTTGAGATTTCGGAAGCGATAATAGGTCATGATGATATAATTGGATTACTCTATTAACGTGAGAGTTAATTTGAAAACTTTTTGTTTAATGCACATTGTTACGTTAACGAAGCGTACTGTAATTACCTTAATTCCAAATACTTAGTCTTTAAATATGAAGAACCACAGGGAAAGGATTTTTCAATGTGAGATGAAGAATCCGTTCGCACGAAAGCAAATAATATATAATGCATGTTTCGAACTTGTAAAAAATAATTGAAAGGTTGCTAAAAAGGCCATGCTTATGGCATAAAGATTAACTGTCTCCGTAGTGGCAGTTGCATTAGAAAACAACAACATCTGTATAGCATAGATAGTTGCAAATATAAGCTCTGTCAAAACAATACCGAGGTTCAAATTGAATTTCTTTGTTTCAGAACACAGATCCAAATCTAAAATTTTAAAGTTATAAGTTTAAATGCATCTATTTTATTTATTTAAAGATTTGTATATTTGTTATTAAAATTTGAATTATGTACACTCATATCCATAAATTAAGGATAATGAAGTTCAGGCAAAGAAAGAGACAGAAGCAAAACAAATTTGACTTATTTGTAAAGTCTATTTATTAAACAAAAGGTAGAGAGCAAAAAGATGCTATATATTTGACATAATTAATAAAAATTGCGATTTTTACTCCCTGAGCAAATTTCAAAAAAGAACCTATTTACGAAAAACAGTATAACAGGGTTAGTATGATGGTTAATATGGAGTATGTCTCCCGGACGATGCAATACAGGCCTTACAACGCTTAGGCATGCTGAGTATCAAATTATCAATCTGATCTTGGGAATATCTCACCACTCATCAAGCAATGCCCTCCGAAGTTCCGGTTGACGGGTTGCAATTCGTCGGCCAAGCATATCCCACACATGCTCTATTGATTCAAGTCCGGTGAGTATGCTGGCCAATCCATACGGGTGATATTCTCCAATTGAAGGCATTCGTCTACAATGTTTGCACGGTGAGGACGGGCGTTGTCATCCATAAACAGAAATTCAGCACCCATGGCTCCCCGAAACAAACGTACATGTTGTTTCAGAATGACATCCCGATAGATGTGGCCTGTCATCGTTACACTCTGAACATGCAGGTCAGTTCTGGACCCAAGAATAATTCCACCCCAAACGAGCCATCTTGCACCACCGTAACGGTGTCGTTCAATGGTGTTCTCTTGGTGGTAACGGGTACCCGGCGCTCTCCATATGAAAGTCCGGCGAGAATCAGTCTGCAAACTAAACCTGGACTCGTCGGAAAACATCACACAAGACCACTGTTGCTGTGTCCACAATGCATACTCTACTCCAGGTGAATAGCAGGCGACAGTGAGTTGCAGTAAATGGAACACATCTAACAAGCCTACGACCATATAGACCAACGTGCCTAAGCGTCTGTACACGGTCTGCCTTGAAACTGTCGTACCGGTAGCTGAAGAGAGCTGACGAGACAGGTCTGATGCTGTGCTCCGTCTGTTTCTTTTGGCAGTAACTGCTAAATAGCGGTCCTCATTCGGCGTTGTAACTCGGGGGCGACCTGTGCTGTAACATCTACTCACATTACCATCGCTCTGGCTCTATGTGTCACGGATGTTTGTTGTGGTTCAGAATCCCCTTTAAACCGTAGGTCCCGGCCTAATGGGACCGTAGAACGTTGGGGGGTAGTGTGACTCACGTAGGGCCTCTGTAGGGCCTGTTATATTAGAAAACACACACACACATATATATATATATACACTATATATATAGCATATATAGATACAGATATCAGCTCTGTCAAACCAATATCGAATTTCAAATTGAATTTCTTGGTTTCAGAACAAAAATCCAAATATAAAATTTTAAATTTGTAAGTTTAAATACATCTATTTTATTTATTTAAAGATATATATTTGGTATTAAAATATGAATTATATATTATAATTCATATTTTTTACAAATCACGCGAATGTTTTGTTTAAGGTAATCACTCCTACACATTTATAAAATTACTCAGAAATTAATATTCAGTAATATTCTACGCAATTATAAAATATATTATAATTTAAAAGTGTCTGTTATTTATTTAAATAAATGTTAAAATGTTCAGGTTAACAAAAACATAAATTAGAATAAAAAAATACTAATTATCTCAAGAAACTAAAAGCCCGTTTTTTTTTTAAATTTCAGAAATGATTTTTACGAATACTCTAAAAATATTTGAATATTTTAACAACTATAGAATTGCAGTTTTAAAAAATTACAGAAGAATTCCAGATCATAAGAAAGATTTCTTCCCAATTAAAATACACAAATTGCTGGTTTTGTATGACAAAAAAAATTAAATAAACTATTCTTCTTTAAAAATTCATTTTTTAAATAAAAAAGAGCTAGTTATTCGACATCATTATATTTCGCGCTACAAGTGCCCTCTGGGTAGTGCTAAATGAGTAACAGTGGCGAGCCCTTGCTTATGGTATGAAGATGAATTGTCTCTGTAGGGCCTGTTGCATTTGAAAAACAACAACGTATTTATTTATAGCATAGATAGATATAAATATCAGCTCTGTCAAAAAAATATCGAATTTAAAATTGAATTTCTTGGTTTCAGAACACAAATCCAAATCTAAAATTTTAAAAAATCAATACATCTATTTTATTTATTTCAAGGTATTTTGTCTTAAATTATAATTTATATTTTATACAATTCACGCAAACGTTTTTTAAGTTAATCACTCCTATACATTTATAAAGTTACTCAAAAATTAAAAAGTGCTATATGTTCTGTAGCTGTTTAATATCCTACACAATTATAAAATTTATTCCAAATTATAAATTTAAAATAATTAATAAATTGTATGTTATTGTATTAAAAAATGTTAACAAGTTCATCAACTACAACTGGTTAACAAAACATAAACGAGCATAAAAAAAAAATAATAACTATATTAAAGAACCAGAAACCTGTTTTTTAAATATCAGAAATATATTTTCATGAATGCTCTAAATATAGCTGAATTTCTTAACAACTATCGAATTTCGGTTTCAAAAATTACAGAATTCCAAGTCATAAGGAATATTTCTCCTAATTAAAATGCACAAATTGCTGGTTTTGTATGACAAAAAAATAATAAACTAACCTTCTTCAGATATTCATTCTGTCAATCAAAAGGAGCTAGTTATTCGCCGAGATCATTATATTCCGCGCGCTTTCGACAGAAACGACGGATCAAAAATAACACAGGGCAAAATTAACCTGCATGTCAAAATCCTTCAATATTTGTTTTCAAAACAATAATATGTCATGCATTTTTCTACTCTATAACAAGTTGATTATTATTTTCAGACAAATTGCAGTTCCTTGAAAACTGCACCAGAAAGTTAAAGATTAACGGAAATAACTTCCAATTTGCTGATGTTCCCAATTTGGGACTTTTTTTTTTTTTGTGCTGTGAAACATATTTTCTCTTTGTATGTATATCTCTTTGTTTTATGTATTAAACACGAAGAAATTTGCTGTCGTTCTCTATAATAGTTAGATAATTTATCAGACATCAGATTGGATTGCAAAGGATTTGTTTGAACAAAGGCGTTCATTTACTTAAATGGCTTAAATAATTTTACTTCTCTTAATTGAAGATTCTTCTTGAAAAAAAGGTCATTTTTTTTTTTTTTAATGTTTTGTGATACAGTTTTCAAATATCTTTTACATGAGGAAACATTCGGGATGGTGATGAAAAAAATTAAATTGTGTTTGTAGCATAATATATTATAAACTGCGAATTGTCTTTTTTAGACGTTTTTTTTTTACTATTTTGCACTTTTTTTTTATTCCTTATTGTTCTACTGTAGCTGGCAACATAGACAATTAATCTTTATGCCGTTAGCAAGGGCTGCACACCGCTGCACTCACTGAGCACTAGTCAGGGGGCACGTGTAGCTTGAAGATAAGCTGCGGACATGGACTCCCACTACCCCCCAACATACGGCTTAAAGTGGATTCCGAAATACTCACAATCCTCCATGGCACCACCGGTGCTTGAAAGTGAAACCTGTGGTACAGAGTGCCAGCCACTCGACCATCAGGCCCCCTTATTATATTACATATTGGATGGCATTTTTAGTACAATCCTAGAAATGATGAACTACGAGTCTTTTAGAATATTACAGTACAGCGCAAAAGTAATTCACAGATAGTCTTATGGAGATCTTTTAAAATCAAAGCAATGCATTCCGATGAAACAACCCAATAAAACAACCCCCCATCTTTAATTGCCCAACATCCCATTCCCGATCATGCATGGCCAGTGTGCAATCAGAAGACTTCTCCAGAACTGCAAAGATCATCGGCACCGAACGACTTCATCCAGAAATCCCAGAAGACACATTCCGAGATTTGCAATCAGGACACCGAAATGCGCCCTGATTCCATTTCAAGAGACGGATTTCGTTAATTAACACCACCCCATGTCCTCGGATGTATGTCCTGCGAGAGTTAATTATGTCCTTTTGAACAGGAAGGAATATCATAAAGTATCTGTTTGTATGCAGCATGAAATTAGACTAAAATCTGTTCCCTCTGTGTTGAATTCTAATCTCTCATCTGTCCTTTGAAGTACACTTCCTAGGACTTGCAGGTTGTCCTGCAGATGAAGATATTCATAATTACCCTGGTGTTCGAGACCGATGGAACAACTCGAGGACCGTACTATGCCTCGTACCAGGTCTATTTGTAATTAAACAGCCGCTATCTTGATGCAGCAGTTTTGACTCATAGGGATGGTGTTTGAGGGCTGTTAAATTAGCAGATACAGCTTTTGAGTTGTGAAATCGTCCCGTCGTGACACTTAGTTATTTAAATTTAATGCAGAGTGACAACGGTTACAGTGAGTGGAATTCGCTTCCACCCCCTCCTGCCCCACCCCATGGGAGGCATCAGAATAAGGATGGGACTCATTTTAGGTCGAGGAAATAAGCATGATAGTCAATTTCCAGTTGATCCAGTTTCCAGCGATAATAGATCAGGATGATATAATTGGATGACTCTGTTAACGTGAGGGTTAATTTGAAAACCTTTTTTTTAATGCTTATTGTTGCGAAAGCGAAGCGTTTCATTTTCGCTGCACTGTAATTTCCTTAATCTGAAGTACTAGAAAAGAAAAATTTTCGTAAGAGATGAAGAATCCGTTCTCATGAGCATATAAGGTATTGATGGGCACTTGTAAAAAAAAAAAATTGAAAGGTTACTAAAAAAATGTTTCAATAAAAACGCAATCAGATGAAATGCACAAGTGAAAATATTCCCAATTTAATTTTTTTCTCTTCCTTTTCTTTTCCCTACTTCGATCTGTTGGGGATCATCAGATTTGATATTGAATAAAGTATTTCCGAAATTGTTTTGTATCTGCTTTCTTCTCACGATATCCCAGAAAAAAACTTTTTATTAATGCAGCTGGAAAATACATATTAAACAGTTGTCTTTTATGCCATAAGCAAGGGCATGTACCCAGGGAGCAAGTGTAGCTTGATGATAGGCTACGGACGCGGGGTAACACTACCCCTGTAACACTCTACAATCCTGTTAGATGTGGACCTATGGTTTAAAGTGGATTCCAAACCATTCCACATATCCATGGCACCGCCGTGACTCGAGCCCGAAACCGGGTGCCAGAGCGCGAACCACTTGGCCATAAAGCTACCTTACCAGAAAATAAGCTACCTTCTAGCTTTGTTCCGATGAACTTCTCTGCAACGGGTTTCACCACTCATATTTTGGAGTACGTGAATATCATGTCAAGGAAAAGATAATCGATTCCTGAACATGTCGATATCGAAAATAAAGTGAAACATAGCGTACTTAAAAAAAACACAGTGAGTTTTATTAAAAGTCTACTCATCAAGCGACAGACACACAAAAACTCCCCGCAAATATACTATCCATTACTACAGTAAACTGGCTTGATGTGTCGCATGAGAGCAATACCTCAACTAAATCTCCAATAAGGCAAATACACATGCTGTTAAAAGTCCAAGTAGCAGTAGCATCATGAAATGTTTCAACAGTAAAGAAAAAAGACCATAAGAAAAAAAAAAAAAAAAAGGAATGGAAGAAGGTTAAGAAACATTGTTTATAGATATTAACTCGATTATTATATGACATATTAGGCGAAATTTTTAGTACAATCCCAGAAATGAGTCTTTCAGCATATCACACTATAGCTCAAAGCAATTTACAGATTGCCATATGGAACTCTTTTAAAATCAAAGCAACGCCTTCCAATTAAACAACCCATTGAAAAATTCCCCATCTTTAACTGCCAACTCCTTATCCTGCAGAGCCAGTGTCCAATCAGAAGACTCCTCCAAAAGTGCAAAGATCATCGTCACCGAACGACTTCATGCAGTGAATCCCGAAGGACACATTCCTGAGATTCGCAATTATGTCCTCATTCCATTTCAAGAGACGGATTTCGTTAATTAATACCGCCCCGTGTCCTCGGATGTATGTCCTGCGAGAGTTAATTATGTCCTTTGAAAGGAAAAATATCATAAAGTATCCGTTTGTATGCAGAGTGAAATCGGACTGAAATCTGTTCACTCTGTGTTGGATTCTAATCTCTCCTCTGTCCTTTGAAGTGAACTTCCTAGGACTTCGGGACAGAGTTCTGCAGAGGAAGATATTTCTAATGACCCTGGTGTTCCAGACCGTTGGAACAACTCCAGTACAGTACTATGCTTCATACCAGGTCTATTTGTAATTAAACAGTCGCTATCTTGACGCGGCAGTTTTGACTCGGAGGGATGGTGTTGGAGGGCTGTTAAATTCGCGGATGCAGATTTTGAGTCGAGAAATGGCCCTGTTGTGGCAATTAATTATTTAAATTTTAATGCGGAATGGCAACGGTTACAGTGAGTGGAATTCTCTTCCCCCTTCCTCTTCTCACCTCCTAGGAGGCATCCAAATAAGGATGGGACTCTGTTTAGGTTGAGGAAAATAAGTACGATGGTTCTTTTCAGGCTTGAGATTTGGGAAGCGATAATAGGTCGTCAAAACATAATTAGATTACTGTATTAACATGAGGGTTAATTTCTAAACTTTTTGTTTATTGCGTGTTGTTACGAAAACGAAGCGTTTCATTTCGCTGTACTGTAATTAACACTTAATCTGTTCCAAATACTTGGGCTTAAAACAGCAAGAAGCACAACGAATGAAATTTTTCCGTAAAAAATGAAGAATCGATTCGCATGAATATTATAATATATAATATACACTGGCCTCCAAAAGTTAGGGCACAACTTTTTTTTTGCGACTAATTTGTCCTCATTTAGTGTGTTATTAGGGTTTTTAAGGTATTCACTCCTACACATTTATGAAGTTACTCAGAAATTAAAAAGTTAAATATGTTCTGTAATTTAATTTCCTACGCATTTCAAAATTTATTATAAATGAAAAAAGTGTCTGCTGTGTATTTATTTAATTTAAAAAAAAAAATTAACATGTTCTTCAACGACAACTGGTTAACAAAACATAAATGAGAATAAAAAATAATAACTAAAAGATAATGTGATAAAAATAGAAATAAAAGCCCGTTTTCTTAAATATCTGAAATATATTTTCATGAATGCTCTAAAAATATCTGAATTTCTTAACAACCATCGAATTACGGTTTTAAAAATTACAGAATTCCAAGTCATAAAGAATATTTCTCCCAATTAAAATGCACAAATTGCTGGTTTTGTATGACAAAAAAAAAATAATAAACTGACCTTCTTCAGATATTCATTCTGCCAATAAAAGGAGCCAGTTATTCGCCGAGATCATTATATTCCGCGCGCTTTCAACAGAAACGACGAGTCAAAAATAACAACGGGCAAAATTAACCTGCATGTCAAAATCCTCCTATATTTGTTTTCAAAACAATAATATGTCATGAGGTTTTTATCTTCCCTTAGCAAGGTGATTATTATTTTCAGACAAATTGCAGTTCCTTGAAAACTGCACCAGATAGTTAGGATTAACGGAAATAACTTCCAATTTTTTGATGCTCCCAATTTGGGATTTTTTTTTTTTTTTTTTTTTTTTTTGTTCTGTGAAAGATTTATTTTCTCTTTGTATGTGTTCTTTCTGTTTTATGAATTGAACAGGAAGAAATTTGCTGTCATTCTCTATAATAGTTAGATAATTTATCAGACATCAGATTGGATTGCAACGGATTTGTTTTAACAAAGGCGTTCATTTACTTAAATGACTTAAATAATTTTCCTTCCCTTAATTGAAGATTCTCCTTGAAAAAGGTCATCATTTTTTTAATGTTTTGTGATACAGTTTTCAAATATCTTTTACATGAGGAAACATTCGTGATGATGATGAAAAAATTAAATTGTGTTTGCAGCATAATATATTATAAACTGCGAATTGTCTTTTTTAGACGTTTTTTTTTTTTTTACTATTTTGCACTTTTTTTTTTATTCGTTGTTGTTCTACTGTAGCTGGCAACATAGACAATTAATCTTTTATGCCGTTAACAAGGGCTACACACCGCTGCACTCACTGAGCACTAGTCAGGGGGCACGTGTAGCTTGAAGATAAGTTGTGAACATGGACTCACACTACCCCCACAACTCTCTACGATCCTAGTAGGACAGAGACCTACGGCTTAAAGTGGATTCCGAAATACTCACAATCATCCATGGCACCACCGGTGCTTGAACGTGAAACCTGTGGCATTTCACGAGCCACTCGACCGTCAGGCCCCCTTATTATATTACATATTGGACGGCATTTTTAGTACAATCCTAGAAATAATGAACTACGAGTCTTTTAGAATATTACAGTACAGCGCAAAAGTAATTCACAGATAGTCTTATGGAGATCTTTTAAAATCAAAGCAATGCATTCCGATGAAACAACCCATTAAAACACCCCCCCCATCTTTAATTGCCCAACATCCCATTCCCGATCATGCATAGCCAGTGCCCAATCAGAAGACTCCTCCAGAACTGCAAAGATCATCGGCACCGAACGACTTCATTCAGAAATTCCAGAAGACACATTCCGGAGATTTGCAATCAGGACACCGAAATGCGCCCTGATTCCATTTCAAGAGACGGATTTCGTTAATTACCACCGCCCCGTGTCCTCGGATGTATGTCCTGCGAGAGTTAATTATGTCCTTTTGAAAGGAATACATATCATAAAGTATCCGTTTGTATGCAGCCTGAAATTGGATTGAGATCTGTGCAATCTGTGCTGGATTATAATCTCTCCTCTGTCCTTTGAAGTAGACTTCCTAAGACTTGCTGGATAGAGTCCTGCAGCTGAAGATATTCATAATTACCCTGGTGTTCGAGTCCGATGGAACAACTCCAGTACCATACTAAGCTTTCATACCAGGTCTATTTGTAATTAAACAGTCTCTTTTATTGATGCAGCCTTTTTATCTCAGAGGGATGGTGTTTGAGGGCTGTCAAATTCGCGGATGCAGATTTCGAGTTGTGAAATGGTTCATGGTGGCACTTAATTATTTAAATTTTAATGCGGAATGGCAACGGTTTTAGGGAGTGGAATTTGCTTCTCTGCCGTTGAAAAAATATATATTCAGTCTTGCATGTTAATTTGTTTGTTGTTAATTTGTGTTGCTTAGAGGATTTTTTTCTTTACTTTTTAGTTATTCTCCTAGATGCTAGTTCTAGCGAAACATTTCATGAGGATATGTTGTTTTTATTCTACCCCATTATAGCAACATGTCGAAAACATAAAGTTCCGTTGCATACTTCGGAAAACTATTCGTTTTTAAATAACGTTCCATAGCATCCGGTAACTCGCCTTCAAAATAAATATTTTTATCCATTTTCACTTTTTGTTTCTTTTTTCATTAGATCTTTAGAAGGACATAAATTAAATTTCATTCTTTTGCTTGCTTCAAACAGGAAAATAGCTTGATGTCTAATGGGTGTAAAATGAATATCTGAAAAACTGTATTAACATCCAGTGTCCTGCACTACAAGTTCAAAAAATGTATTGATATTTATGATGATTATGATAATTATGATTAAATGATTAAAAAGTGTTTTATGAACGATTGAAAATTTGAACACGAATATAAGGAGAGTTATATAAGGAGAGTGTGAACTAATGGAAGGAATTGACAAAGAAACGACTCATTGTTTGCCCCCAAAAAAAAAAATCCGTCAAAAAAGGACGATTCGCAGTTTATGAAATATTATATTGTAAAAACGGGCCTGAATGGCCAAGTGAATGGCACTCGATACCACAGGTTTCAGATTCGAGTCTCGGAGATGCCATGGATGTTTGAGTCCACTCGGAACTTCGGACTTCGGAATCCACTCTAACAGTAGAACGTTGTGGGGGTAGTGTGACTCCTCGTCCGCAACTTATCTTCACGCTACACGCACCTCCTGGGTTCTAAATTTGAACAAGATATATAGAAGGAGAGTGTGAGCTAATAGTTGGAATTGTAGAATGGAATTTTTAAAAACTTACAATTTTCCATTGAAATAATGCAGAGTGTCAACTGCACTGAAGATGGTATGGTAGAAAACCAGGAAAACTCCCATCAGGTAATCTGATTAACAATGCGGGACGTTTTGGGTAAGTTTCTAGCAGTCTCTACTGAGTCTCATCGCTTCCAAAAACAGTGACTGCAATGCATAAAATACTCTATTGACATACTAATACGTTGAAGTAAAGATACCAAACAAGTCATCCCGTCTCTCCTGAGAGTGATTTTTAAAATATCAACTGTCCACTGTTTCCTGACAATGGACAATCGATATTTTAAAAATCACGTGAGGTCTGTGTCTGTGTTATGCTTGCCCCAAACTAATTATGGGACTCTATGATTAAAAACTGTTTAAGCTTTAAAAAAAATAATAAATAAAAAAAATAAAAATGTTCGCCTCCCAATTCGAGATTGGAAATTTTTTGCTCGGATAACTCCGGTGCTCCTCCTAAGACCCGGGAGCGATAATTTCCCGGTTTGTTGCCGACTCCCTGACCAAACTATCGTTGCCGAAGAAACAGGGGGCGGTATGGGGTGGGGGGGGTGAAGCCAAAAGCCATTACTCAAAAAGATATCGGCGTGGTTGCGAGTAGAGGGGGACACGTGCGGGAAATCCATCACCTCCCAACTGCCAAAAAGTCGTCTTTTTTCTGCGTGTTGCGCCGGTGGTCGGCGGAACATCCACACGTCTCATGAGGAAGCACAGCAGAATAAAAAATTCAAGACTTGGACGAGCTGTTCCGCTTCTCCTTCAAGAAATACCGTTTTTCAAGAATACCGTTTGTCTCTAGATGTAAGCCGATACTTCTATAAGCTGATAGCTTGTATTTTTTCCTCATTAAACTCACTCCATCCGTATATAAGCCGAAACGAAGAAAGATATTTAGTAATGTTTATATTCACGGCAATGTTGCCTTGCTTACGGTAAATGTTTATTTTTTTTTTTCGTTAGCTCGTTAGATGCTCTCCAAGATTCCAAACCAAGACCCTCAAGATATTCCTCAATAACTACAGCTCGGTGAGGTCGTGCATTATCATCCATTAGAATGAAAAATTTGCCAATTGCACCGGCATATGGGCGGACATATGGATCAAGGATCTCATTCCGATATCTCAAACCAGTCACAGTTCCTCCCTGGAAAACACATACACACAAAAACGTCTAAAAGGTCTATTCACAGTTTATAAAATATTATTCTGCAAAACCAAATGCATTTTTTTCATCATCATGATGAAAGTTTTCTTATGTAAAACAAATTTGAAAAATGTATTACAATATGCAAAATTTTAAATAAGTATTGAAGACTTCCTTCACGTGAAAAAAAAAAAACATATATGCATTGTTGTGAACATTTTTTTTTTGTTCTAATGCAGCTGACAAATAATTAGACAGTTGTTTTTAATGCCTTAAGACAAACGCTGCACCGATGTTACTCACTTATCACTACCCAGGAGGTACGTGTAGCCTGAAGATAAGGTATGGACGCGGAGTGACACTAACCCCTCAACACTCCTGTTATACCGACAACTACAGTTTAAAGTGGATTCCGAACCACTCCAAACGTCCGTGGCACCACCTGGGACTCGAACAGGAGACCTATGATACGGAGCACTATCAGGCACCGAACGACTTCATCCAGAAATCCCAGAAGACAAATTCCGAATATTCGAGGCAATTATGACACCGAAATGCGTCCTGATTCCATTACAAGAGACGGATTTCGTTAACTGCACCACCCCTGTGTCCTCGGATGCGTGTCCTGCGAGAGAGAGATAATTATGTCCTTTTGAAAGGAAGGAATATCATAAAGTATCCGTTTGTATGCAGCACGTAATTGGCACTGAAATCTGTGCACTCTGTGTTGGATTTTAATCTCTCCTCTGTCCTTAGAAGCCAACTTCCCAGGACTAGGGGCAGTCCTGCAGCTGAAGATATTCATAATGACCCTGGTGTTCGAGAACGATGGAACAACTCCAGTACCATACTATTCCTCATACCAGATCTATTTGTAATTAAACAGTCGCTATCTTAATGCAGCAGTTTTGACTCTGAGGAACGATGTTTGAGGGCTGTTAAATTCGCGGATGCTGATTTTGTGTTGTGAAATGGCTCGTCGTGGCACTTAATTATTTAAATTTTAGTGCGGAATGGCACCGGTTACAGTGAGTGGAATTAGCTTCCCCCCCTTCTCGCCCCCATGGGAGAGATCCAAATAAGGATGGAACTCTGTTTGGGTTGAGGAAAATAATCACAATGGTCAATTTCCTGTTGAGATTTCGGAAGCGATAAGTCATGATGATATAATTGGATGACTGTATTAGCGGGAGGGTTAATTTGAGAACTTTGTGTTTAATGCGTATTGTTACGAAAACGAAGCGTTTCATTTCGTTGTACTGTAATTACCTTAATCTGCTCCAAATACTTGGACAACAAATTAACAAATTAAATTTAAAAAAAGCACAACAATGCATTGATGGGAACATGAAAAAAATAATTGAAAGTTTGCTCAAAACTGCATCCATAAAAAAAGTTGTCAGATGAAATGTACTGTTGATACAACCCCGACGCGCACTCTATTACATTAATACTCTATAGTTTGAATCCCAGAGTACGTAGGTGAAGTGTGGAGGGAAGTGAGATACAGCTCCATTCAAACCACAGAAACATTAAGAAGATTCATGGGAAAACAAAGTAGGCCGCTGGCCAGTTCACGCTAGGGAGTGTAAGAGTACCCCCTCTCTGGCAGGGTCCTGGTGCCTTGGTTATCGCCAACGCTGCAACAATGATCCTCACCACGAGATCTTCAGAAATATCTCGTACTTCAGTTTTTAAATGTTTTTTAATAATGCACCTTTAAAATATTATACCTTGAAATCAACCTCAACAATCATCAACCTCTAAATCATTATACCCATCAATAAATGAAATATGAACTGAATTCTCTGCGCTTTAAGCAAAATATTTTAATATTTCACACCCTGTTAGCCAAAAAAAAAAAGAAACGTCGTATTATTTTTCATACTGAGTATATAACCAATGCGTACACCTTCTGAAGTGTATAATTTTTAATTTATACGTGTTTAGGTTAGTTACATAGATTTCATTTTCCTAATACAGCTGGCAATACAGAGAAAGTCATCTTTATGCCACGCAATGACTACGGCGCTTTTACTCATTGAGCACTACACAGGGGGTACGTGCAGCTTGAAAATAGGCTACAAACGCGACTAAATATACACCCACAACTTTCTTCGATTCTATTAGAACCGGGACCTATGGTTTAAAGTGTATTCCGATCATCCATGGCACCGGCGAGACACGAACCCGAAACCTGTGTAACCGAGCTATAGAAGCGCTTGCCATTCAGCCATTCAGACCCCTTTGCTATAGATATTAATTCGATTATTCGATTACATACTGGACGGTATTTTTAGTACAATCTTAGAAATGATGATCTATGAGTCGTTTAGCATATTACAGTACAGCGCAAAGTAATTCACAGATTGCCTTATGGAAATCTTTTAAAATCAAAGCAACGCATTCCGATGAAACAAGCCAACCCGAAATCCCAGAAGACAGATTCCCGGGTTTCCGGAGAACTCGGCAATTAGGACACCGAAATTTGTCCTCATTCCATTTCAAGTGACGGATTTCGTTAGTTACGACAACCCCGTGTCCTCGGCAAGTGTGTCCTGCGAGAGATAATTATGTCCTTTTGAAAAGGAAGGAATATCATAAAGTATCTGTTTGTATGTAGCATTCATTGAATTGGACTGAAATCTGTTCACTCTGTGTTGGATTTTAACCTGTCCTCTGTCCTTTGAAGTGAACTTCGTAGGACTTGGGGTAGTCCTGCAGCTCAAGATATTCATAATGACCCTGGTGTCTGAGACTGATGAAACAACACAATCACGTACTATACCTTACACCAGGTCAATTTGTAATTAAACAGTCGCCGTCTTGATGCAGCAGTTTTGACTCAGGGATGGTTTTCAATGGCTGTTAAATTCGCGGATGCAGATCTTCAGTTGTGAAATGGACTCGTCGCGGCAATTAATCATTTAAATTTTAATGCGGAATGGCAATGGTTACAGTTAGTGGAATTTGCTTCCCTCCCCTCCCCCACGGAGGCACCCAAATAAGGATGGGATCGTGTTTAGGTTGAAAGTAAATAAGCACGATACTCAATTTCTGGTTGAGATTTGGGAAGCGATAATAAGTCATGATGACATAATTGGATTAATTCGTATTTAATTCGCTTTACTGTCGTTTTTTTCTGTTTCCTCACGATAGGCTAATTAGACCATGGGCGACAGTTTAACGTGGTTTCCCTACCGCTCACCAATATCCACGCCACTACCAGGATTCGAATCTGACTAATGAGACACCAAAAGCCAGAGCTCTACCTAATTGGCTGCGGGATTGGCTGCATCAGGTTGTGGGATAGGTCTTGAAGATTCATGAAGGAATTTCAATGAGTTTCTTAATATTGTGGATGGTGTGAGGGGTACATTCCGTTTGACAGTGTAATAGGGATGTTTTATAGATCTTTAATAGCTGGTCAAGAAAATTTGGGCTTCAATTAGTTTATTATTATTAGAGACGGAATCCATTTTATACCGTAAGTCCAGGTCTACTATGATTGTGTGAGCGTTGGGTATAGGGTTGACAACCCTACTCAAAAAAAAACGTAAGGAGCATATCCCGTCAAAGTAAAAGAAAACATCTCATGTCCTGCCAGTAGGCAGACGGCCTTGCCCAACATGGCGCTGTTGCGCCACTGGTGATGATGAAAATTATATTACATAATGGACGGTAATTTTAGTACAATCCCAGAAATGATGAACTATGAGTCTTTCAGCATATTACAGTACAGAACAAAGTAATTTACAGAGAGCCTTATGGAAATCTTTTAAAATCAAAGCAATGAATTCCAATGAAACAACACATTAAAACACCCCCATCTTTAATTGACAACATCCCACTCTAGCGATCCCCGGGTCAATATCCAATCAGAAGACTCCTGCAAAACTGCAAAGATCATCGGCAACGAATGACTTCACCTAGAAATAGATTCCGGACATATTCCGGAGATTTCTGGGAAACTGCGCAATTAGAACACCGAAATGCGTCCTGATTCCATTTCAAGAGACGGGTTTCGTTAATTAACACCACCCCGTGTCCTCGGATGTGTGTCGAGATAATCACGTCCTTTTGAAAAGGAATGTCATAAAGTATCCGTTTGTATGCAGCTGGAAATCGGATTGAAATCTGTGCTGCACTCTGTGTTGGATTTTAATCTCCTCTGTCCTTTGAAGCCCAACTCCCTAGGACTTGCAGGCTGTCCTGCAACTGAAGATATTCATAATGACCCTAGTGTTCGAGACCGATGGAACAACACCAGTATCGTACTATGCTTCCCACCAGGTCTATTTGTAATTTAACAGCCGCTATCTTGATGCAGCAGTTTTGACTCACAGGGATGGTGTTTGAGGGCTGTTAAATTCGCAGATGCAGATTTTGAGATGTGAAGTGGCTTGTCGGAGCAATTAATTATTTAAATTTTAATGCGGAATGGCAACGGTTACAGTAAGGGGAAATTGCATCCCCCTGACCCTTTTCCATGGGAGGCATCCAAATAAGGATGGGACCCTATTTGGTCGAGGAAAACAAGCATGGCAGTCAATTTCCGGTTGAGATTTCGGAAGCGACAATAGGTCATGATGACCTAATTGGATGACTCTGTTAGCGCGAGGGAAGTAATTTCAGAACTTTTGTTTGATGCGTATTGTTACGAAAGCGAAGCGTTTCATTTCGCTGTACTGTAATTAACACTTAATATGTTCCAAATACTTGGTCTTTAAACATCGAAAGGCACAACAAATGAAATTTTTTTCATAAGTATTTTAGAAACCGTTCGGATGGATATTATAATTTATAATATACAGTGGCATCCAAAAGTTAGGGAACAACTGGTTTTTTGCGCCTAATTTGCAAATGAAGGAATGTAGAAAAACCAAATTTGGATGCCATGTGCAAAAATGTATTGACTGCTATTGAGTAATGTATTGACTGCTGCTGTTTGCATAAAAAAGCGCAGTACAAAAAAAAAAGAAATCCGGATGCGTCCAATAATTTGTTTATTTGTTATGCAACGGCACATTACATTTTGGCATCCAGTTACATTCTGGTAGAATAGAAACATAGCTTCACAACACTTTTAAGTGGTACTCAGTAAAGAACAAAGCAATCTGCAAATTTTTTTTTAAAAAATTTAGAGTTTATAAATATTATACTACAAAATCAAATGCTTTTTTTTTCCATCAACATTCCGTAAGTTTTTTTTTTTTTTTTTTTTTTGTTCTAATGGAGCTGGCAAACCCATATACAATTGTCTTGGATGCCTTCAGGCAAGCGCTGCACCGACGTTACTCAATTAGCACTACGCAGGAGGTGTGTAGCTTGAAGATAAGTTACGCAATCTACGCTCTACAGTCATGTTAGACCGAGACCTACGGTTTAAATTGGAGTCCGAACCCCTGCAAACATCCTTGGCAGCGCCGGGACACGAACCCGAAACCTGTGGCACCGAGCGCCAGAGAGCTAGTTACTCGGCCATTAGGTCCTTTAAACAAATAAAGAGAAGGAAAATTATTTAAGTGTATGAACGTCTTTGTCCAGACTCTCTGCAACCCAATCTGATGTCTGGCAAATTTTCCTATTTTTTAAAGAGGATGACAGGTTTAATACATAAAACAGAGCGAGCGCAAATACAAAAAAAATAAATCTTTCATAGCACAAAAAAAAAAGTCCCAAATTGTTAACATCAACAAATTGGAAGTTATTTCCTTTAATCTCTATGTTCTGGTGCAGTTTTCAAGGAACTGCAATTTGTCTGAAAATAATAATCAACTTGTTAAGGGAAGAGGAAAACGCATGACATGTTTTGAAAACAAATATTGGATGATTTTGACATGCAGGTTAATTTTGCCCGTTGTTATTTTTGACTCGTCGTTTCTGTTGAAAGCTCGCGGAATATAATGATGTCGGCGAATAACTGGCTCCTTTTATTGGCAGAATGAATTTCTGAAGAAGCCTAGTTTTTTTTTCTTTCATACAAAACCAGCAATTTGTGTATTTTAATTGGGAAGAAATGTTTCTTACGATCTGGAATTCTTCTCTAATTTTTTAAAACTGGAATTCGATAGTTGTTAAAAATTCAGGTATTTTTAGAGCATTCATGAAACTATTTCGAAAATTTTAAAAAAACAACTTTTAGTTCTGTAATATAGTTATCATTTTTTAAAATTCTCGTTTATGTTTTGTTAACCAGTTGTCGTTGATGAACTTAATAATATTTATTAAATTATGTAATAGGCACTTTTTAAATTATAATAAATTTTGTAATTGCGTAGAATATTAAATTACAGAACATATAGCACTTTTAAAGTTCTGAGTAACTTCAGAAATGTGTAGGAGTCCTTACCTTAATAACAAACTAAATAAGAACAAATTAGTTACAAAAAACCGGCTGTTCCTTAACTTTTAGAGGCCAATGTTTATTATATATTCCAATTACATCATCATGACCTATTATCGCTTCCAAAATCTCAACCGGAAATGAACCTTCATGCTTATTTTCCTCAACCTAAACAGAGTCCCATCCTTATTTGGGTGAGGAGAGGTAGGGGTGGAAGCGAATTCCACTCACTATAACCGCTGCCATTCCGCATTAAAATTTAAATAATTAAATGCCATAACATGACCATTTCACAACTCAAAATCTGCATCCGCTAATTTAACAGCCCTCAAACACCATCCCTGAGTCAAAACTGCCGCGTCAAGATAGCGACTGTATAATTACAAATAGACCTGGTATGAAGCATAGTACTGTACTGGAGTTGTTCCATCGGTCTGGAACACGAGTCCGGAATTTGTCTCCTGGGATTTCTGGATGAAGTCGTTCGGTGCCGATGATCTTCGCAGTTTTGGAGGAGTCTTCTGATTGGACACTGGCTCTGCATGATCGGGATGTTGGCAATTAAAGATGGGGGCAATTAATGGGTTGTTTCATTGGAATGCATTGCTTTGATTTTGAAAGATTTCCATAAGGCAATCTCTGAATTACTTTGCGCTGCACTGTAAAAGACCCACAATTCATCATTGCTAGGATTGTACTAAAAATACCGACCAATATGTCATAAAATAATCGAGTTAATATTTATAATAAAAGGGCCTGAATGGCCATTTGGGTAGCCCTCTAGCGCGCACAGGTGTCAGATGAGTGTTCCAGCGGTGCCATGTATATTTGTAGGGGTGCAAAATCCGCTTTAAACCGTAGGCCCCTGTCTAACAGGATTGTAGAGCTTTATGGGTGTAGTGTTACTCGGCGTCCGTAGCGTATCTTCAAGCTACACTTACCCCCTGAGTAGTGTTCAATGAGTAACGTAGGTGCAGCACTTCCTTATGGCATGAAAAATAACTGTCTTATACGTGTTTGCCAGTTGCATTGGATATAAAAGTATTTTCTGGAATATCGTGAGAAGAAAGCAGATTCAACATACTTTGAAACACTTTATTTGGAATACTTTATTCAACGTCAAATCTGATGATCCTCAACAGGTCCAAGAAGGGAATAGAGAAAATTAAATTGTGTAAATTATCAATTATGCATCTCATCTGACTGCTTTTTACGGATGCACTTTTGAGCAACCTTTCAATTTATTTTTTACAAGTTCCCATCAATGCAATATTATTTTTTTCCATGCAAATGATTCTTCATCTCTTATGGTAAAATTTCATTTCTTGTGCTTCTTGCTGTTTTAAAGTCCAAGTATTTTTAACAGATTAGGGTAATTACAGTACATCAAAATAAAACGCTTCGTTTTCGTAACAATACGCATTAAACAAAAAGTTTTCAAATTAACCCTCACGCCAACAAAGTCATCCAATTATGTCATTAGGACCCAATATCGCTTCCCAAATCTCAACCAAAAAGTAAACCATCATGCTTATTTTCCTCAACCTAAACAGGGTTCTATCCTTAGTAGGATGCCATCCATGGAGGGGGTTGAAGCGAATTCCACTCTATAAAACCGTTGCCATTCCGCGCATTAAAATTTAAATAATTAAATACCACAACGAGGCCATTTCACAACTCGAAATCTGCATCCGCGAATCTAACAACCCTCAAACACCCTCCCTCTGAGTCGGAACTGCTGCATCAAGATAGCGACTGTTTAATTACAAATAGACCTGGTACGAAGCATAGTACGGTCCTGACGTTGTTACATCGGTCTCGAACACCAGGGAAGTAGACTTCAAAGGACAGAGGAGAGATTAAAATCCAACCCAGATTGGTACGAGACCTGGTACGAGGCACAGTACGGAACTCTAATTGTTCCATCGGTCTCGAACACCAGGGTCATTATGAATATCTTCAGCGGCACTACTGCCCGCAAGTCCTATGAAGTTGACTTCAAAGGACAGAGGAGAGATTAAAATCCAACCCAGATTGCACATATTTCAGTACAATTTCACGCTACGTACAAACGGATACTTTACACTGAAGTGACAAAAGTCATGGGATAGCAATATGCAAATTTTCAGATGGCAGTAGCATCGCGTGGAACAGGTATAAATGCGCAGTGCTTTCGCAGAGCTTTCATTTCTGTTCAAGTTATTCATGTGAAGAGGTTTTGACGTGATGATGACCGCACGACGGGAATTAACAGACTTTGAACGCGGAATGTTAGTTGGAGCTAGACGCATGGATCATGCCATTTCGGAAATCGTTAGGGAATTCAACATTCCCAGATCCACTGTGTCAAGAGTGTGCCGAGAGTATGAAATTTCAGGCATAACATCCCACCATGGACAGCGCAGTGGTCGACCGCCTGTACTTAACGACCGAGACCGGCGACGTCTGCAAAGAGTCGTAAATTCTAACAGACAAGCAACACTGCGTCAAATAACCGCAGAAATCAATATGCGACGTACAAGGGACTTGTCTGTTAGAACTGTGCGGAGAAATTTGGCTTTCTTGGGCTATTCCAGCAGAAGACCGACTCGAGTGTCTTTACTGACAAAACGACATCGCTTGCAGCGACTCTCGTGGGCACGTGAGCATATCGGTTGGTCCCTAGATGAATGGAAAACCGTGGCCTGGTCCGATGAGTCACGATTTCAGTTGGTAAGAGCTGATGGTAGGGTTCGAGTGTGGCGCAGACCCCACGAAGCCATGGACCCAAACTGTCAGCAAGGCACTGTTCAAGCTGGAGGTGGCTCCGTAATGGTGTGGGCTGTTTTTTCATGGCATGGACTTGGTCCTCTGGTGCGACTGGACCGAACATGGACTGGAAATGCTTATGTTCAGCTACTTGGAGATCACTTGCAGCCATTCATGGACTTCATGTACCCAAACAACGATGGGATTTTTATGGATGACAATGCGCCATGTCACCGGGCCATAACTGTTCGCGATTGGTTTGAAGAACATTCTGGACAATTCCAACGAATGATCTGGCCACCTAGATCGCCCGCCATGAATCCCATCGAGCATTTATGGGACATCATCGAGAGATCTGTTCGTGCCCAAAATCCTGCACCATCAACGCTTTCACAATTATGGACGTCTATCGAGACAACATGGCTCAATATTCCTGCAGAAGACTTCCAAAGACTTGAAGACATTGAGTCCATGCCACGTCGAGTTGCTGCATTTCGCCGGGCGAAAGGAGGGCCGACACGATATTAAGAGGTATCCCATGACTTTTGTCACTTCAGTGTATGATGTTCCTTTAAAAAGGACATAATCATCTCTCGCAGGACACACATCCGAGGACACGGGGTGGTGCAATTAGCGAAATCCGTCTCTTGAAATGGAAACGGGACGCATTTCGGTGTCAGAATTGCAGAATTTCCCGAAAATCTCCGGAATTTGTCTTCTGGGAATTCTGGATGAAATCATTCGGTGCCGATGATCTTTGCAGTTTTGGAGGAGTCGTTTGATTGGACATGAATTCCGTTGGTAATTAAAGATGGGGGTGTGTTTTAATGGGTTGTTTCGTCGTTGCTTAAAAGATTTCCATTAGGCAATCTATAAATTATTTTAGCTGTAATATGCTAAAAGACTGATAGTTCTTCATTTCTAGGATTGTAATACAAACACAGCCAAATATGTAATAGAATAATCGAGTTAATATCCTAAACAATAGGGTCTGCATGGCCGAGTGACTTAATTTTAAAGTATTAAAGGTTATTTTTGACTTACATTTTACAGCAACTATTTACATATCCTGCTTTAGATTTTAGTAAAATGCTATTATGGGCCAAAGCAAAATACATGTACCAAAAATAAATTAAATCATCACATCAGAGTGTTAAAAATCTCACAAATTATTTCATAATGGTCAGATTTAAATACTAGGGCAAAAAGTTGAAAGAAATAAATTTTTTCAGAAGACATCATATTGAGTGCAATAAATTCCGCATGCACTTTTTAGCAACCTTTTGAATTATTTTCATGCGAACGGTTTCTTCATCTCTTATGGAAAATTTTCATTTGTCGTACAATTTGCTGTTTTAAGTTCAAGTATTTGGAACATATTAGGATAATTATATTACAGAGAAACAAAACGCTTCGCTTTCGTAACAATAAGAATGAAACAAAAAGTTCTGAAATTACTTCCCTCGTGCTAATAGAGTCATCCAATTATGTCGTCATGACCTATTATCGCTTCTGAAATCTCAACCGGAAATTGACTTTCATGATTATTTCCCTCTACCAAACACGGTCCCATCCTTATTTGGATGCCTCCCATGGGGAAGGGGCGGGGTAGCGAAACCCACTCACTGTAACCGTTGCCATTCTGCATTAAAATTTAAATAATTAATTGCCACGACGAGTCATTCCACAACTCAAAATCTGCATCCGCGAATTTAACAGCCCTCAAACACCCTCCTCTGAGTCAAAACTGCTGCACCAAGATAGCGACTGTTTAATTACAAATACACCTGGTATGAAAGCATAGTACGGTACTGGAGTTGTTAACATCGGTCTCGAACACCAGGGTCATTACATAGCAAAAAAAGTCATTGTCTATATCAAATATGGCGTCAAGCTTTTCTTTTCTGGAAAGGTATGTAGTTATTCAGAAATGAGTAGTACTACTCAGTTCTAGAGTAGTACTAGAGTAAAGAGTAGTTCTCAAAAACCAGTTATAAATCAGCTAGAATCAGGAACAAAAAATATGATTCTTATTTAAACTATTTAGATCAGAAAAAAATGTAGTAAATTCCTTTTAAAAATTTTTAATCCGAAAAAGAGCCCTCGAATTGTCATGCAAAATTTTTAGAATCTCGAAAAAAAGAAACTATTACATTTCCATTGAAAAAAAAAAAACTAAGCTTAAATTCATTAAAACTTTTAAAAAATGGAATTTCTCTCTAAAATTATTAGAAAATGAGTAAAAATTGCAATTAACATCAATTTAACAATCAATTAAAAATTGCAATTAACATCAATTTGACAATCAATTAAAAATTGCAATTAACATCAATTTGACAATCAATTAAAAATTGCAATTTTCAGTAGGACTTTCCATTTAAAATTTTAAAATCTTGAAAAAATTCAGTTTTCATTTACAATAGTCAGAATCAGAATTCAAATTGATATTTTCATTTAAAATTATTACAATCTGAAAAATATATTTTAATATCCTTATAAAATTATTAAAATCAGGGAAAAAAATGTGATTCTTCCTTTAAAAATATTGAAATATGAAACAAAAATGGAATTGTTATAAACATTTTAATTAAAATTTTAAATGAAAATGAAAAAAATATGGAAATTCCTCTTTAAAATTATTAGAATCTTAAAAATAATTGAATTACCTATTTAAAATTTTTAGAAACTGGGAAAGAAATTGGAATTTCCTGTTTAAAATTATTAGAATCTCAAAAATAGTTGGAATTTCCCGTTTAAAATTATTAGTATTGAATTTCCCGTTTAAAATTATTAGTATTAGAATTTCCGTTTAAAATTATTAGTATTAGAATTTCCTGTAAAATTATTTTAAAATTATTAGAATTTTTCAAAAACTAATTGTAATTTACCGTTTAAAATTATTAGTATCAGAAAAAATTGAAATTTCTGCTTTGGAAGTTTAATTTTATTCTTTGACATTAATAATTTTACTCAAAAATTCCATTCCAAACTCCATTGAAATCAGCTCCACACCAGAAATATCCAAACATCATTCCTTTTTCAAATCCCTCCATTCAACACTAAATATCAACCCCTTGACCTCAATTCCTGACGTTCGAAATGCATATTTATTCACCCAATTCAAGCCGGATAATATTCAAATCTCGAACTTTGTGGAGTTTCCGCCTTCCGAGCATCGAGGGGAAGGGGGGGTGCATTCGGTGAGCTGGCTTTTCCGAATGGAACGGAAGTGATGAATGTCTAACTGCAACTGTTTGATTCGCGGTGCTTTTAAACGGAAACCCTAACTGCAACTGCCTCGAGTTTCAGGAAGTGAGTGCTTACACAATGAGTTCCCGATGCCCCAAAAGGGGAGGGACTGGCCTGTTTTATGAGCGAACGTTTTCATTGAAGTATCGTCTGCTTATTCGAATGCACGTTGGATTTAGTTCTAATAGTGCACTGGTATTCGGAATATCAGGAAGCATTCTATCTTTACAAAAGAAGTTATAAATAGCAACGAACGAAGGATCAGTGTTATCCTGTCTTTAAATCCCAGAAAATGTTTGACCCTTTAGGCATCTTGCCCTTTAACAGTTGAAATAAAAGAACAAAATTCAACTTCCTCTTTTTGTGTTCTTTTTGTTCTTTATTTTTGTTCTTTTTTTTTTCTTCTTCATGAAGAGAAAAAAAAAGTGAAAATGGAAAAAAAAAAATTATTTTTAAGGTGAGTTACAAGATGTTATGGAAACTCAAAAGGAATACTTTTCCGTAGCATGCAACGGAACTTGGCGTTTTCAACGTGTTGCTATAATAGGGTAGAATAAAAATAAAAATTAAATTAATAAGTACAGATTTTAAAAGTATTATAAAAACTGAAATCTGTCCGGCAAATTTCAACTTATCATGTGTGACCATTCCAGAACGTTGCAGGGTTAGCGTTACTCCGCGTCCGTAGTTTATCTTAAAGCCACACGCACCTCCTGGGTAGTGCTAAGTGAGTAACGTCGGTGCCGCTCTTGCCTTAAGGCATCCAATACTATTGTCTACGTGTTTGGCAGCTACATTAGAAAAAAAAAATTATGCATCTCATATGGATGCCCTTTTTAGCAACCTTTCAATTATTTTTTACAAGTTCGAAACATGCATTATATATTACTTGCTTTCATGCGAACAGATTCTTCATCTCCCATTGAAAATTCCTTTCGTTGTAGTTCTTGATATTTAAAGTCTAAAGTATTTGGAACATATCAAGGTAATTACAGTATGCTTCGTTAACGTAACAATGTGCATTAAACAAAAAGTTTTCAAATTAACTCTCACGTTAATTGAGTAATCCAATTATATCATCATGACCTATTATCGCTTCCGAAATCTCAACCGGAAATTGACTAAATTCCTCAACCAAACAGGGTTCCATCCTTATTTGGATGTCTCCCATCGGGGGAAGGGGTGGAAGGAGATTCACCTCACGAGAACTGTTGCCATTCCGCCTTAAAATTTAAATAATTAAGTGCGACTGCGAGGCCATTTCACAACTCAAAATCTGCATCTGTGAATTTAATAGCCCTCAAACACCATCCCTGAGTCAAAACTGCTGCATCAAGATAGAGACTGTTTAATTACAAATAGACCTGGTATGAGGCATAGTACGGGCGTGGCTTGCTTCATCCGTCCCGAACACCAGGGTCATTATGAACATCTTCAGCTGCAGGACTGCCCCAAGTCCTGGGAAGTTCACTTCAAAGGACAGAGAGGAGAGATTAAAATCCAACACAGAGTGCCCAGATCTTTGACCAATTTCGCACTGCGTACAAACGGATACTTTATGATATTCCTTCCTTTCAAAAGGACATAATTATCTCTCGCAGGACACACATCCGAGGACACGGGGGGGGAGTGCAATGAACAAAATCTGTCTCTTGAAATGGAATCAGGACGCATTTCGGTGTCTTAATTGCCGAGTTCTCCAGGAATTCCCTGGAATGTGTCTTCTGGGATTTCTGGTTGAAGTTATTGGGTGCTATGGATCTTTACAGTTCTGGAGGAGTCTTATGATTGGGCACTGGCTCTGCAGGATGGGGAGTTGGCAATTACAGATGGTGGGTGTTTTAATGGTTTGTTTCATTGGAATGTATTGCTTTGATTTTAAAGTATTTCCAATAAGACGATCTCTAAATTACTTTGCGCTGTTGTGTAATATGCTAAAAGACTCATAATTCATCATATCTACTACTAACTACTACTACTACAACACACCACATCACTGTTGCTTAGAGCTGAGTTTCATCTTTTACAGTTTGGGAATGATATAGGTGTGAAGGGGAGGGCTAGATTGACTGGGCTCTGTGACGCTCTACGCTTATTTGAGAGTGGGACCTAGATTTTAAAGTGGATTCCGAATCATTACAAACATCTATGGCACCGCCGGAACTCCAACCCGAGAACTGTGGTACCAAGAGCCAGAGGCCATTAGCCCGTTAAACGAATCCATAGAAGGAAAATTATTTAAGTAAATGAACGCCTTCGTTCAAACAGACCCTTTTGCAACTCATCAGATGTGCTGTAAATTATCCAACTACTAAAGACAACGACAGCACATTCATTCAGGTTTAATACATAAAGCAGAGAGCAGAACTACAAAGAGAAAATAAATCTTTCACAGCACAAAAAAAAAAAAATCCCAAATTGGGAACATCAACAAATTGGAACTTATTTCCGTTAATCTCTAACTTCTGGTGCAGTTTAAAGGAACAGCAATTTGTCTGAAAATAATAATCAACTTGTTATGGAGAGAGGAAAAATTGCATGACATATTATTGTTTTGAAAGCAAATATTGGATGATTTTGACATGCAGGTTAATTTTGTTTGCAGTTGTTATTTTTGACCCATCGCTTGTGTTGAAAGCTTGCGGAATATAATGATGTCGGAGAATAACCAGCTCCTTTTCTATGCAGAAGGAATTTTTTGAAGAAGGTTAGTTTATTATTTTTGTCAAACAAAACCAGCAATTTGTGTATTTTAATTGGGAAGAAATCTTTTTTATGACCTGCAATTCTTCTTCAATTTTTAAAACTGGAATTCGACAGTTGTTAAAAATTCAGATATTTTTTAAAGCATTCATGAAAATATTTCAGATAGACTTTTTGTACTTGAGATAGTTATTTTTTATTCTCCTTTATGTCTTGTTAGCCAGTTGTCGTTGAAATACTTGTTATCATTTATGAAAATAAACAACAGACAGTTTTTAATTTAGAATAAATTTTGTAATTGCGTAGGATAATTAAATTACAGAACGTGCAGAACTTTTTAATTTCTGAGTAACTTCATAAATGTGTAGGCGTGATTATCTTAAAAACCCCAAATAACACACTAAATAACAAAAAAAAAAAAAAAAATGCTGCATGATGAAAAATAGAACGAAATTGGACGAAAATCGGTTGTTATAATCCAAAACAACTTTAGAACAATTTCGAAAAAAAAAGTTATTGTAGTTAACAGTTATCCTGATTTTTTTTTTTCAATTCCTTCTATTAGCTCACATTCTCCCTATATATATCTTGTTCAAATTTTTAAACGCTAATAAAATACTTTTCATTCATCACCTAGAGGTCAAATACATTGTTTAGAAACTTGCAGTAAATGACACTGGATGTTAATACTGTTTTTTCAACTATTAATTTGATTCATTAAATGTAATTAATTAATTTTAGTTCTTTTTAGATTTAAGTTGCATATATCTACCAATAGATGGCGCCAGATTAACTTAAAAAAATGAATGAAAATGATTTATAAAGGACTTTTTGCAATAGAGTGACAAAAAAAGTAGGAAGTGACTTAAAAATTGTAATTGTATTCATGTAATTGAAAATTTTGATTATTGCAGATCAAAATTATTTTAATTCTCATCAAATCTCCTCAGAAATCACCTTTCTTATCTTTTACACTTCTGTATTTGAATCCGTCTGTCTTGATCACTTGCCAGTTCCTCACGTAAAAATTTCTCAAACTATATGTATGTGGAGAATGTTTTCGGATTTTTAAAAAGTAAATTCAACTTTTCGAATAGAAATTTTTAAAATAAAATGTTCAATTTTTATGTATTTTTAAGCAAACAATAAATAAATAAATTCTATATTAGGAAAAAAAATGCATTTCAAGAAAATTCAGAGAACACCAAAAATCTTTTAATCCCAGGAACATATTTTCTAGAATGTCTTCATATGTACACCAAATTAGGTACCGTCTGAAGCCTAGTAAAACAAGAGAATTTCAGAACTCTTTATGAAGCTAATCTACGAAGTCAAATTTAATGCGGTTCATCTGGCAGTATTCCAAAGTATAGTTGAGGTATACCACCCATATGTCGCTGCAATTGGCAAATTTTTCATTCTGATGGATGATAATGCACGACCTCACCGAGCTGTAGTTGTTGAGGAATATATTGAGGGTCTTGGTTTGGAGCAAATGGAATGGCTAGCTCGATCTCCAGACCTGAATCCGATAGAACATCTTTGGGACTATTTTGTTAGACAGGTTGCTGCTTAAAGCCTCCTCCAAGGTCTTTAGGAGAGCTGGAACAAAGCTTACTCCGTGTCTGGTCTTCGCTTCCCATTTCGGTAACCGGCAACTTCGGTAACAGCATGGAAAGTCGATGCCGCCAATGCATTCAACCTAGGGGGGTGGGCCTATCCGTTATTAAAACTCATTTTTGTTATGTTTCTATGGAATTTTACCACATAAAACTGTGATTATTATTTTTTCTAATAATGGACTTTTCCAGCGAGATTGCTTTTTTTTTGCTGTTGTAAATCATTTTTGCGTTTTTCTTATGTTGAACTTCTATGTAGCAGTCAATACATAACTGGTTTGTGCAGATGTCATCCAAATTTGTGGTGTTTCTACATTCCTTCATTTGCACATTAGGCGCAAAAAACCGGTTTGGTCTTTAACTTTTGGAGGCCAGTGTATATTATATATTATAATATTCATGCGAACGAATTCTTCATCTTTGGATAAATTTCATTTGTTGCTGTTTTAAAGTCCAAGTATTTAGAGCAGATTAGCGTAATTACAGTGCAGCAAAAAATGAAAAACTTCGCTTTCGTAACACTACGCATTAAACAAAAACTTTTGAAATTAACCCTCACGCTGATAGAGTAATCCAATTATATCATGATAACCTATTATATCATCCGAAAACCGGAAATGAACCCACCATGTTTATTTTCCTCAACCTAAACAGCGTCCCATCCTTATTCTGATGCCTCCCATGGGGGATTTAGGGGGGGGTGCGAATTCCACTCTCTAAAACCATTGCCATTCAGCGCATTAAAATTTAAATAATTAAGTGAATACGACGAGCCATTTCACAACTCAAAATCTGCATCCGCGAATTTAACAGCCCTTAAACACCATCCCTGAGTCCAAACTGCTGCATCAAGATAGCGACTGTTTAATTACAAATAGACCTGGTACGAAGCATAGTACGGTCCTGACGTTGTTACATCGGTCTCGAACACCAGGGAAGTAGACTTCAAAGGACAGAGGAGAGATTAAAATCCAACACAGAGTGAACAGATTTCAGTCCAATTTCACGCTGTATACAAACAGATACTTTATAATTTTCCTTCCTTTTCAAAAGGTTAATTAACTCTCGCAGGACACACATCTGAGGACACGGGGTGGCGCAATTAACGAAATGCGTCCATTGAAATGGAATCAGGATGCATTTCGGTGTCGTAATTGCCGAGTTTCCCGGAAATCTCCGGAATTTGTCTTTTGGGATTTCTGGATGAAGTTATTGAGTGCCAATGATCTTCGCAGTTTTGGAGGAGTCTTTTGATTGGACACTGGCTCAGCAGGATCGGGAGTAGGCAATTAAAGATGCGGGGATGTTTCAATGGATTATTTTAATTTCGAATGCATTGCTTTGATTGTAAAAGATTTCCATAAGGCACTCTGTAATTTACTTTGCGCTCTGCTGTGATATGCTAAAACACTCATGGTTCATCATTTCTAGGATTGTACCAAAAATACCATCCAATATGAAATAGAATAAGGTGCCTGATGGCCGAGTGTCTTCGGGGTCGAGTCCCGGCGGTGCCATGGTCGTTTGCAGTGGTTCGGAATCCACTTTAAACCTTAGGTCCTGGTCTAATAGGATCGTAGAATGTTGTGTGTGTGGTGGGGGTAGTGTGACTCCCTTCAATAACATATCTCCGAGCTATACGTGCTCCTTCCGTAACTCTAAGTGAGTAACGTCAGTGCATCTCGTGCTTATGGCATAAGAGATAACTGTCTAAAAAAAATGCCACAAAAATCGTAGGTATTTTTCAGTTAGACCTGAACAGGTGTCAAATACCACTCAATAGAGTTTGTTTTTTATTTAATTTATGTTCTTTAAAATTTTGAAAAAAATAATAAACAGAAATAAATGAGTTGTTTTATTTTCAAAATCGCCAAAACCAGAAATGGGACGTTGAACAAAAAAATTTTGACCGGACTAACGGAAAAAGAAAATAAAAGAAAGAAATAAAGATAGAGGGAAAAAAAACTATCGGCAAATTATCAATGTAAATAATGAACTTTATAATGCTTAATCTTGTTTAATTTCGGTTTATATAAGAATGGAATGAATGTATTGAGGAAAAAAACAAGCTATCATCTTATACGAGTATGGGCTTACATCCAGAAGCAAACGGTATTCTTGAAAAACGGTATTCCTTGAACCCCATGTCGAAGAAGAAGCGGAACAAGTCTTGAATTTTTCATTCCGGGGCGCCTCCTTGTGGGGCGTGGGGGCTCTTCCTGGTAGCACCGGGGCAACACACGAAAAAAATGACTACTTTTTGGCATTTGGGAGGTGATTGATTTCCCACACGTGTCCCCTCTACTCCCGATATCACCGCCCCCTTGTCTCCCCGCAGACGATAGTTTGGTCAAGGAGTTCATAATAAACCGGGAAATTATCGCTCCCGGGTCTTTGGAGGAACGCGAGTCATCCGAACAAAAATTCCATTCCTGAATTGAAGGATTTTATTTTTATTTTATTTTAGAGTTTAAATGGTTTTTAATCATAGAGTCATAAGGGTAGTCAGTTTGGGGCAGACCTGATGGCCGAGTGGCTAGTACTGAGTGCCGCATGCTTCGAGTTTCCGTCGCGGCGGTGTCATGGGATTGTTTGTAGTGGTTCGGAATCCACTTTAAACCGATCTAATAGGATCGTAGAGTGTTGTGTCATATGTTACTAGCGTCCGTAGCCTATCTTCAATCTACAAGTGCATCCTGATAATTCTACTAATATTATTAGTAATATTAAAAATACTACTACTACTATTAATAATAATAGTTCTGTTACTATTAATACTAATGCTACTAATTTCATTCTACTACAACTAATAACAAAAATTTAATAAAATGCTACTATTAGAAATACTAATGTTACTACTATAACGTTTGCTAGTACTCTTATTCCTTCTACGCAGACTGATGGCAATTGGCTTGCATTGTGGTCTTTGTACCACAAGCTCCAGGTTCGAATCCTGGCGAATGTTTCTGAATGGTTCGGAATCCACATTAAACTGTAAGTCCGGGCCTATTTAGCCCTCGTGCGCACAAAATGACCGTAGAGTAACAAACCTAACCAAACCTATTTCTACTATAATTACTACTAATAGCTCTACTACTGTTATTACAATTATTAACAAGTAATATAAAAAATATCAAGTCAATTCCTACTTTTTTTTTCACTATATCGCTGAAAGTCCATTATAAATAATTTTCATTCATTTTTTAAGTTAAAAGAAACGAACTTATATTTTAAGTTGAAATTTTCGTCTTGCATCTGGCGCCATCTATTGATAGATACATGCAACTTAAATTTTATAAAAAATTAAAATTAATTAATTAAATTTAATGAATGAATTAGTATTTGAGAAAACTGTTTTGACATCCAGTTCCTTCACTATATGTTCAAAAAAATGTATATTGAACTTGAGTGGATGAATAAAAAGTTTTTTTTTGACAATATATAGGGATAGTGTGAACTAATAGTAGGAATTCAAAAAAATAATTGTAATGAAACTACTTGTAATAATAATGCTACTATTAGTAATTATAATGCTGCCATCACTATTACTACTTCAGTTTCTTTTAAACATTCTACTTTGAAGAGATTGATTTTCTTCTACATCTATCTCTAATGCACTTAAGTATACTATCCATTACTTTGAAACAGAGTATGATGCACAATTTCAAAATAACCCAATTAGAGTAAAAATCAGACTTTTACTAAAAGACAAATGCAGCAAAAATTATCCAATTTTTTTTTTTCGCATTTTGGGATCAAAGCAAAGATTATTATAAAGACGTCTTTATGTGCACAAAACAAAAGGCAATCGCTATTTGGATTTACAAAAATAACAAAAAAAAAAAAAGTGATCATTTTCGTTACATTTGCAGAAGATCATTTCAGAGTTAAAAGTTCTTTTTCCCGGAAAACGGGATTTGCATAATCCTTTTATATTTCTCGATTCTAATTCATGCAATTCGAGAGATTTCGCCCTTTTCATTGTAATCCGGAATGCGAGACATTTAAAATTAAAATGAGTTTGTGATACATTTCTTTCACTATTTTAAACTGATTGGGTTTTTTTTTTTCCTACTTTGTAGCTTAACTCTTTGGCACATCTGCTTCTAAATTCCTTATCAATTCTTTTTTGTTTTTATTTTTGCTTATTAAGTATTTGAAACATATTTATTATTTTAACCTTAAATCTAAATGTTTGCATCTTACGTTATTTTAAAGATGCAAAATATTTCGTAAGGATAGAAAATTAATTCCAGAACTTGAATATAAAAATAGATTTTAAGAAAACATTTTAGCCATATTTTACCAAGATTTTTTTTTAAATTTTACTACTGTGTCCAAAAAGTAAGACCCAAAAAAAATTTCTCGGTGCTTAAGGAATTTCAATTTATTTTTCTTGTTTAGGTTGCTTGCACTGTCTTTAACATCTGTGTGAAGTTGGACGTCAAAGTATTCATGTTTGTGTTACACTTGACTTTGTCAGGCGCTAAAACTGATTGCAGCGAGTTTTGAAATGCCTGAATAAATTGAGCAAAGGTCAATTCCATGTTGGGCCTCAAACGCGTCAAATCTTGATTAGTACCGAAAACACTTAATGACTTTTCGCCAAATATAAAATGCATACCGTTCCACCATCACCGTATTGACAACGTGCGACTTTTGGCTAACCCCAAAATGCCAAAGACCCCGTTTCGAGTCGATAAAGAGATTCAACGTGAATCGCCATCCCTGCCGATGACTTTTTAGCATGCATTGAGGATTGGAAAAAAAGTTGGCATAAGTGCATTGTGTCCGGAGGGGATGACTTTGAAGGCGATTATTTGGAAATTTGGAAAGATAAATTTGGAAGAATAAATAAAGAGTTTCTGAAAAAAAATAGGCTTACTTTTTGGTGCAACTGCTATTACTATTATTAAAAATAATTATGATGCAACTACTAGTAATAGTAATGATACTATTAGCAAATCTAATACTGTTATCACTATTACTACTTGAGTTTCTTTTAATCATTGTACTTTGAAGAGACTGTTTTTTTATAACTCTTTATCTTTATCTAATGCACTTTAATATATTAACCATTATTTGAAACAGAGTATAAGGCAAAATTTTAAAATAACCCAATTAGAGTAAAATTCAGACTTTACAAAAAAAGACATATACGGCAAAAACTATCCAATTTCTTTGTGCATTTCGAGATCAAAGCAAACATTATAATAAAGACGATTTTTATGTTACACAAAACAAAATGCAAATCTCTTTTTGGATTTAAAAGAATCAAAAAAAAAGTGATCTTTTTCGTTAGATTTGCGAGAAGATCATTTCAGAGTTAGAAGTTGTTTTTTTTCCCCGGAAAACCGGATTTTCATAATCCTTTTATATTTCATTTCCGATTCTAATTCATAAATTTCGAGAGAGTTCGCCATTTTCATTGTAATCCGAATTGCGAGAAATTTAGATTCGAAATGGGTGTGAAATAATTTCTTTCTCTATTTTGAAATGATTGACTTTTTTTTCTTCTTTGTAGCTTAACTCTTTGGCACATCTGCTTCTAAATTCCTTTTCTTCTCTCTTCTTTGTTTTTGCCTATTAAGTATTTGAAACATATTTATTATGTTAACCTTAAAATCGAAATGTTTGCGCCTTCGTTGTTTTAACGATGCAAATGATTTTGTTAGGATAGAAAATTAATTCAAAAATTGAATTTAAAAACCGATGGGAAGAAAATATTTTTGCCATATTTTTTTAAAAGCTTTCTTTAGAACTATTTTTAGAATTACACAGAGTTATTTGGATATATCAAATTTCTGAAGCAAGGCTTAATACAAAATATCACGGTGACAACAGATCATATGAAACTTTACTACTGTGTCCGAAAAGTAAGACCCATTTTCAATTTAAAATTCCCGGGGCTTATGGTATTTCAAATTTTCTTTTCTTTCTTAGGTTGCTGGCACTGTCCTTGACACCTGTGTGAAATTTGACGTCAAAATATTCATGAGTGTTTGAGTGACGCTTGGCTTTGTGAGACACTGAATCGGATTCCGGCAACTTTTGAAATGCCTGAATGAATTGATGCAAAGATCAATTCCATTTTTGAGCCTCAAACGCGTCAAAACTCGATGCGTACCGAAAACACTGAATGTGCCAGTTCACACTGCATTGATTCTTCATGACTTAATTCGCCAAAACCGAACGTTCACAACCACCGTATGCACAACGTGCAATTTCTGGCTATTCCCTAAATTCAAAAGACCCCTTCGTGGGCATCGTTTTGAGCGATTTAAGAGATTCAACAGGAATCGGCGGGCGCTATGAAAGCCATCCCTCCAGATGGCTTTTTTTTAGCATACATTGAGGATTGAAAAAAAAAGTTGTCATATGTGTGTCCGGAGTGATTCCTTTGAAGGCTATGAAATAAATTTGGAAGAATGAATAAAGAGTTTTTGAAAAAAAATTAATTGATTTTTCCCTTTGGTACGACAGCTATTGCTATTATTAAAAATAGATATAATGCAACTACTACTAATAATAATGCTACTATTAGTAATTCTAATGCTGCTGTCAATGTTGCTACTCCTACTACTACTAACTCAGCTTTGAAGAAATTACTAATAGTAATACTAATGCTGCTACCGCTATTACTATTATTAAAAATAATTATAATGCAGCTACTAGTAATACTACTGCCATTACTATTATTAAAAATAATTATAATGTAGCTACTAGTATTACTACTGCTATTACTATTAATAAAAATCCATATAATGCAACTACTAGTAATAATAATGGTACTATTAGTAATTCTGCTGCGGCTGTCAATAATACTACTCCAGCTACTACTTCAGTTTTTTTTCAACAATTATCTTTGAAGAAACTGCTACTACATTTTAGTATACTATCCATTACTTTGAAACAGAGCACAATTTCAAAATAACGCAATTAGAGTAAAAGTCAGACTTTTCACTAAAAGACGTGCAACAAAAATTATCCAATTTATTTGTGCATTTCGGGATCAAAGCAAAAATTATACTAAAGACGCCTTTATGTGCACAAAACAAAAGGCAACTCGCTATTTGATTTAAAAATAACTAACCAATAAAAAGTGATCGTTACATTTGCAAGAAGAACATTTCAGAGTTAGAATTGGTTCTTTTTCGCGAAAAACGGATTTGCATGATCCTTTTATATTTCCCGATTCTAATTCATGAAATTCGAGAGAGATTTCGCCATTTTCATTGTAATCCGGAATGCGAGAAATTTGGATTTGAAATGAGTTTGTGATATATTTCTTGCGCTATTTTACAACTGATTGTTTTATTTTTTCCTCCTTTGCAGCTTAACTCTTTTGCATATTTGCTTCTAAATTCTTTTTCAATTCTTTCTCTCCTTTGTTTTTGCTTATTATGTATTTGAAGTATATTTATTATGTTGACCCTAAAATCTAAAATCTTGCATCTTACGTTATTTTAACGATGCAAAATATTTCGTAAGGATAGAAAATTAATTCCAGAAACAAGAATTTAAAAAAACAGATGGGAAGAAAACTTTTTGCCAAATTTTTTTCCAGCTTTTTCTAAAATTGTATTACTGTGTCAAAAAAATAAGACCCATTTTCAATTTAAAATTTCCCAAGGCTTATGGAATTGCATTTTATTTTTTTTTTTAGATTGCTGGCACTGTCCTTGACATCTGTGTGAAATTTGACGTCAAAATATTCCTGTGAGTTTGAGGTATACTTGGCTTTGTGTGACGCTAAAACTGATTCCGGTGTTTTTTGAAATGCCTGAATTCATTGAGCAAAGGTCCATTCAATTTGGCCCTCAATGGCGTTGAATCTCGACGGGTACCGAAAACACTGAATACGCCTTCTCAAACTGCATTGATTCTTCTTGACTTTTTCGCCAAAAATGAAACCCACATCATTCCACAACCACCGTATTCACACCGTGTGATTTCTGGTTATTTCCAAAACTCAAAAGACCACACCGTTTTGAAGAGATTCAGCGTGAATCGTCGACGCTTTGAAGGTCATCCCTTTCGGTGACTTTTCGGCATGCATTGAGGATTAGAAAAAAGGTGGCATAAATGCATTGAGTCCGGAGGGGATGACTTTGAAGGCGATGAAATACATTTGAAAGAATAAATCAAGAATTTTTGAAATAAAAAAAAATTAGTTTTACTTTTTAGTGCGGCCTGCTATTACTATTATTAAAAATAATTATAATGCAACTAAAATTAATAATAATGCTACTATTAGTAATTCTATTGCTGCTATCACTATTATTGCTCATACTACTACTACTATCACTACCCACCCTTACTATTACTCCTACTCCTACTAAAATTACTACTAATAGCTCTACTACTATTAATACTAATGTTACTACTGCTATTACTAGTATTAAAAATTACATTTCAACTACTAGTAATAATATTGCTACTATTAGTAATTCTAATGTTTCTACCACTGTTACTACTCCTAGTACTACTTCAGCGTCTTTTAAACATTCATCTTTGAAGAAACTACTAATACTAGAAATACTAATGCTATAATTGCTATTAATATTATTAAAAATAATTATAATGCAACTAATAGTAATAATAATGCTACTATTAATAATAACAATGCTACTATTAGTAATAATAATGCTGTTATCATTATTACTACTCCTACTACTACTTCAATTTCTGATAATAGCTCTACTACTAGTAATAATAATGCTACTACTGCTATTACAATTATTAAAAATAATTATAACGCAATTACTAGGAATAATACTACTACTACTATTAGTAATTGAAATGCTGTTATCACTATTGCTACTCCTACAACTACTTCAGCTTCTTTTAAACATTCATCTTTAAAGAAACTTCTAATGCATTTTAGTGTGCTATACATTACTTTGAAACAGTGTATAAGGCACATTTACAAAATAACTCAACTAGAGCAAAATTCAGATTTTACTAAAAGACATAACAGCAAAAATTATCCAATTTCTGTGCGCATTTTGGGATCAAAGCAAAAATTATGAAGAAGTCTTTAATGTGCACAAAACAAAATGCAAATCGCTATTTGATTTAAAAGAATAACAAAAAAAAGTGATCATTTTCGTTACATTTGCAAGAAGATCATTTCAGAGTTAGAAGGGGTTGTTTTTACTGGAAAACCGGATTTTGCTAATCCTTTTATATTTCCGGATTCTAATTCGTAAAATTCGAGAGATTTCGCCGTTTTCATTGTAATCCGGAATGCGAGAAATTTAGATTTGGAATGAGTTTGTGATAGATTTCTTGCGCCATTTTAAACGGATTGTTTATTTTTTCCTCCTTTGTAGTTCTGCTTAACTCTTTTGTACATCCGCTTCTAAATTCCTTTTCAATTATTTTTCGTCTTCGTTTCTGCTTGTTAAGTATTTGAAACATATTTATTATGTTAACCCTGAATCTAAATGTTTGAACCTTGCGTTATTTTCCCCGATGCAAAATATTTCGTAAGGATAGAAAATTAATTTCTGAACTGGAATTTAAAAACAGATTTGAAGAAAATATTTTTGCCGTATTTTTTAAAAATAATTTTTAGAATTTCAAAGAAAAATTATTTATATTTATTTGGATATATCAAACAATTTCGAAAAGCTATGTTTACTAATGACGCCATTTTTAGCTGATGTTTTACTACCTTGTCCAAAAGTAAGACCGATTTTCAGTTTAAAATTCCCGTGTCTTATGTAATTTCAATTATTTAATTATTTCTTTTTAGGTTGTTGGCACTGTCCTTGTCATCTGTGTACAGTTTAACGTCAAAATATTCATGAGTGTTTGAGTGACGCTTGGCTTTGTGGGACACTAAAAGTGATTCCGGCGATTTTTTAAATGTCTGAATGAATTGAGAAAAGGTGCATTCCATTTTGGGCCTCAAGCGCGTCAAATCTTGATGGGTACCGAAAACACTGATCACACTGCATTGATGCTTCGTGACTTTTTCGCTAAAAATGAATCCTATATCGTCCCACAACCACCTTATTTACACTGTGCGACTTCTGGCTATTCCTAAACTCAAACACCACTCCGGGGACCCCTTTTCGAGTCGATTGAAGAGATTCAACGTGAAACGGCGTGAAGGCCATCCCAGCCGATGACATTTTTAACATGGCGATTGGAAAAATCGTTGTCCTAAGTGCATTGTGTCCGAGGGGATTACTTTGAAGACGTTGAAATAAATTTGAAAGAAAAATAAACAGCTTTTTAAAAAAAAAAATAATTGGTCTTATTTTTGGTACGACTGCTATTACTATTATTAAAAATAATTATAATGCACCTACAATTAATACTATTGCTACTATTAGTAATTATAATGCCGCTGTTACTATTACTACTTCAGTTTCTTTTAAACATTCATCTTAGAAGAAACTGTTAATGCAATTTAGTACACTATCCGTTACTTAGAAACAGAGTATAACGCACAATTTCAAAATAACCCAAATAGAGCAACATTCAGACTTTTACTCAAAGACATATGCAACAAAATTGTCCAATTTCTTTGTACATTTCTGGATCAAAGCAAAGATTATATAAAGACGCCTTTATGTGCACAAAACAAAAAAGCAAATCGCTATTTGGATTTCAAAGAATAACAAAAAAAGTGATCATTTTCGTTACATTTGCAAGAAGATCATTTCAGAGTTACAAGAGGTTTTTTTTCCGGAAAACCGGATTTGCATAATCCTTTTATATTTCCAGATTCTAATTCATAAAATTCGAGAGATTTCGCCATTTTCATTGTAATCCGGAATGCGAGGAATTTAGATTTGAAATGAGTTTGTGATAGATTTCTTTCGCTATTTTTGAACTGATTGTTTTTTTTCTTCAATTTGTAGCTTAACTTTTTTGCTTGTTAAGTATTTTAAATATATTTATTATGTTAACCCTGAATCTGAATGTTTGCATTTTATGTTATTTTAACGATGCAAAATATTTCGTAAGGATAGAAAATTAATTCTAGAATTGGAATTTAAAAAACAGACGGGAAGAAAACGTTTTTGCCATATTTTTCGAGCTTTTTCTAAAATTATAGTATTGTGTCCAAAAGTAAAACCCGTTTTCAATTTAAATTTATCGGGGCTTATGGACTTTCAATTTGTTTTTCTTTCTTAGTTTGTTGGTACTGTCCTTGACATCTGTGTGAAATATCACGTTAAAACATTCATGAGTGTTTGTGTTACGCTTGAGTTGTGAGACTCTAAAAGTGATTCCGGCGATTTTTGAATGTCTGAATTCATTGAACAAAGAACTTACATTTTGGGCCTCAAACGCGTCAAATCTCGATGACAGTGCATTGCTTCTTCATGACATTTCCGCCAAATATGGCACCTGTATCGTTCTACAACCACCGTATCCACACCGTGCGACATCTGACTATGCCCTAAGCTCAAAACTTCACTCCGGGGCACCGTTTTGAGTCGACTGAAGAGATTCAATGTGAATCTCTGCGCGCTTTGAAGTTGGCATAAATGCATTGTGTCCGGGGGTATTACTTTGAAGGTGATGAAATAAATTTGGAAGAATAAAGAAAGAGTTTTTGAAAACGCAAATAATTGGTCTTACTTTTTTGGTACGATTGCCATTACTATAATTAAAATAATTATAATGCAACTACTAGTAATACTAATGTTACTGTTAGTAATTCTAATACTCCTATCAATATTACAACTTCGGTTTTTTAAATATTCATCTTTAAAGAAACTGCTAATTCACTTTAGTACACTATCCATTACTTTGAAACAGATCATAACGCACAATTTCAAAATAACCTAATTAGAGTAAAATTCAAACATTTTTACTAAAAGACATATACAGCAAAAATTATCCAATTTCTTTGTGCGTTTTGGGATCAAAGAAAAGATTATTATAAAAAGACGCCTTTATGTGCACAAAACAAAAAGGCAAATCGCTATTTGGATTTAAAAAAGAATAAAAAAAAAAGTGATCATTTTCGTTACATTTGCAAGAAGATATTTTCAGAGTTAGAAGTTTCTTTTTTTCCCGGAAAACCGGATTTGCATAATCCTTTTATATTTCCCGATTCTAATTCCTAAAATTCGAGAGTTTTCGACATTTTCATTGTAATCCGGAATGCGAAAAATTTAGATTTGATATGAGTTTGTGATATATATCTTACGCTATTTGGAACTGATTGTTTTTCTTTTTTTCCTCCTTTGTAGCTTTACTCTTTGGCACATCTGCTTCTAACTTCCTTTTCTTTTCTCTTCTTTGTTTTTGCTTGCTAAGTATTTGAAGCATATTTATTATGAATCTAAATGTTTGCGCTTTACGTTATTTTAAACGATGCAAAATATATTGCAAAGAAAGAAAATTAATTCCAGAACTGGCATTTTGAAAACAAATGGGAAGAAAATATTTTGCCATATTTTTCAAGATTTTTTTAAACTATACTGCTGTGTCCAAAAAGTAAGACTCATTTTCAAATTAAAATTTCCCGGGGCTAATGGAATTTCAATTTTTTTTTTTTTTCAGGTTGCTGGCACTGTCCTTGACTTCTGTGTGAAATTTCACATCATTAAATATTTTACGTCATGAAAAATATTCATGAATGTTTGAGTTACTCTTATTTTTGTGAGACGATAAAACTGATTCCTACTTTTTTTTTAAATGTCTCTTCAATCAACTCACAACGGTGACCCCGGAGGGGTCTTTTGAGTTCAGGGAATAGCCAGAGGACGCACGGTGTTAATACGACGGTTGTAGAAATATACGGGTTTCATTTTTGGCGAAAAACTCCCGGAGAATCAATGCAGCAAAATTTAATACAAATTCTTTGCTCAATTATTTAAGAAATTACTACACAAAAAAATTTTAAAAATAGGAAAATACTCATATTAACTCCTTCAAACGTTTCAAATCTGGACGCGGTTTTAGACTCGCAATGACATAATTTGGTATACACACTGATAATCGGTGAATCCTTACTGAAAAAGACACTTATGGCATTTCACTGTGTTATTATTCAATATTTCGTATTAATTGGGGGTGCAATAATTGGCCACAAAGGAATAAAAATTGCAATTTTTTACTGTCTATAACCGATGTTTTGATAAAAAAAAAAATTCAATAATAAACTAAACAAATAATATAAAAAAAATTTTAAAGTCAATTCCTACTTTTTTTTTTTTACTCTATTGCAGAAAATTTCCTTACAAATAAGGTTGAGATTTTCTTCTTACATCTGACGCCATCTATTATTAGATACATGCAACTTAAATCTAAAAAAACTAAAATGAATGAATGAATATTTTAAAAACTGCATTAACATCCAGTGTCAACCACTACAAATTCAAAGGAATGGATGAATAAAAAGTGTTTGATGAACGATTGAAAATTTCAACAAGATATACAGATGGAGAGTGTGAACCAATAGAAAGAATTGAAAAAGAAACCTAAACTTTGAAAAAACCTAAAGAAACTAAACTCTCCTAAACTTCAATGTAATAACCTCGGGCACCTTAGCGCAACAAATGTATTCCAAAGAAACTAAAACGAATAAGAACACAGTGAAATGTCGAAAGTATCTTATTGAATGGGGGCGGCCGCAAATCAATGTCGGAAAGAAAAAGGTTGAATGTCGGTCATTTAGTGAGATCGTGATCCGGCCGTCCGCGGTGGGTTCTTCGCTCACCAACTCTTCCCCGTATTGATTGCCGATAAAGTTTCGAGACTGTCACTCGCGGAAGGATTAGAAATGAGAGACAACTATATGGGGAACTCATTAGTGAAAAGAATTCGGATACTTTTGTAAGATTCAGTTTTTTACACATATAGATACGTTTGTTTACTACTATATATATAACTATATATATATATATATATATATATCATCGTCATCAGTGGCGCAACAGCCCCATGGTGGGCCAAGGTCGTCTGCCGGTAGGCATATTTCGAAACATGAGATGCCTTCTTTTTACGAGGTAGGGTTGTCAGCCTTGCGCCCGAAGCTCTAGACTGGGGCCTACAGTTTAAAGTGGATTCGAACCACTACAAACATCCATGAAACCGCCGGACCAGAAACCGAGACCTGTGGCATGGAGCGCCAGCGCGTTACTCACCCGCCATTTAAGCCCATATATATATATATATATATATATATATATATATATATATATATATATATATATATATATATATATATATATATATATATATATATATATATATATATATATATATATATATATATATATATATATATATATATATATATGAAATAAAACAGAAAAAAATAATTTAAAAATAGGAAAATACTCATACTAATTCACCCAAATGTTTCAAATATGGACTCCGTTTGAGACTCTTAATGATTGAGAATCGGTGAATCCTAACTGAAAAGACCCTTCTGTCTTTTCACAGTGGCCTGATGGCCTTTGGTACCACAGTGTTGTTGAGTTCGAATCCTGGTGTCGGCGCGGATGTTTGTGAGGGGTTCTGAATCCAAGTTAAACTGTAAATCCCGGTCTATTTAGCCCTCGTATGCTCAAGATGACCGTAGAGCGACATACTAAACCAAAAAACCTGACATTTCACTGTGTTATTATTCAATATATCGGTTTTCTTGGGTTGCAATCATTGGCCACAAAGGAATAAAATTGCAATTTTTTTACTGTCTATGACACATGTTTAGAAAAATAAATAAATAATAAACAAAAAAATCACTTCTTCTAACCTTCAATTTTATAACCTCGGGACACTTAGCGCAACAAATGTATTCCAAAGAAACTAACGAATAAAAACACGACGAAATGTCAAAAGTATCTTCTGGAATGGAGGCGGCCGCAAATCAATGCCCAAAACGGAATCAGAAGAAAAGGTTCAATGGCGGTCATTTAGTGAGGTCGTGATCCGCCCGTCCGCCATGAGTTCTTCGCTCACCAACTCTTCCCCGTATTGATTGCCGATAAAGTTTCGAGACTGTTACTCGCGGAAGGATGAGAAATGAGAGACAAATATATGGGGAACTCATTAGTGAAAAGAATTTGAATACTTGTAGAAGAGTCGGTTTTTACACAGATACACACGTTTGTTTACTAAGATGTATATATGTATATATATATATATTGTTTACTAATATATGTATACTACTGTGCCCAAAAAGTAAGACCAATTATTTTTTTTTCAAAAACTCTTTATTTATTCTTCCAAATTTATTTAATTGTTTTCAAAGCAATCCCCTCCGGACACAATGCACTTACGCCAACATTTTTTTCAATCCTCAATGCATGCTAAAAGTCATTGGCAGGGATGGTCTTCAAAGCGCTCGCCGATTCATCTTGAATCTCTTCAATCGACTGCAATCGTAATCTTTTGAGTTTAGGCAATAGCCAGAAGTCGCACGGTGTGAATACGGTGCTCGTTGAACGATATGAGTTTCATTTGTGACGAAATGGTCCCGAGAGGAATCAATGCTGTGTGACCTCGCGCATTTAGTGTTTTCGATACCAGTTTTAGTGTCTCACAAAGCCAAGCGTCACTCAAACACTCATGACCATTTTGAAGTGAAATTTCACACAGACGTCAAGGACAGTGCCAGCAACCTAAATAAAATTTAAATACCATATGCCAGGGAATTTTAAATTCAAAACTGGAAAAACCTAAAGAATATTTTGACGTCCAGTTTCCCGCAGAGGCCAATGACAGTGCCAACAACCTAAACAAGAAAAAAAATTTTGAAATTCCATAAGCTACTGCAATTGTAAATTGAAAATTTGTCTTATTTTTTGGTTACAGTAGCATATGCATATAATTGTAAATGATGCTGAATAATATACAATAAAATATGACTTGAAGCGCAGAGAAGAAACACTGTCTGCGATCTATAAATTATGGGCCGTAATCCTCCAAAGCATCGGGCACCTCATTAACGGGCATTATGGTCGTTAATGTTAATTCATCTTCGACACATTTTCCCAGAAACACTCTGCACGGTTCGCGGCAATTTATGCGCTTCCATAATTGACGAGAGTGCGCGAAAATGAATGTTTCAAGGGGAAAATAGATTTGATTGAAATAGAGGCAGAAAACAGTTCCGGAAAAATGCATTCTTCATTTCGCTAAGCCCTTATTGAGCAGATACATTGTGTGCGAGTGTTTGAAATGCTCGAAGTATTTCGTAAAATGTATTTACGAATAAATGTGCCGAATATCTTGACTTGAAACTAGTGTAGCGATTTTTTTATATGGATTGCACTTTCATTATGACATTTCTTTTTCTCAGCAAACAATAATTTTTCTCTTGAATAACTATTTAAAAACTTTCTATATTCTTAATCATTGTTCAATATACAAAAGTTTTCAAATCTCATTCTATAGGATATAAGCTTCATTCAAGGGGTGGAAAATTTTGATTTTGTTTGTTTCTCTACGGCCTTTTTTGTGCACACTTTAGGCTCCTTAGACAGGGACCTACAGTTTTAAGTGGATTCTGAAAAAACACCACCACCACCGCCACTACTACTACTACTACTACTACTACACTACACTGCACTACACTACACCACGTCACTGTGTATGTAGCTGAGTTGCCCTATACTGCTTGGGAATGATGTGGGTGAGAAGAAGTCTGATTGGGCTTTGTAACGCTGTACGGCCCTATGAGACCGGAACCTACGAGCTTAAAATGCATTCCAAACCACTACATACATCCATGGCACCGTCAGGACACGAACCCGAAACCTGTGATACCGGACAGAGCGTTAGCCACTCGGCCATCAGCCAACAACCCCGTCAGTTGAGTCTCATAAATGGAAGCTATTTTACAGAGAGTGAGAATAAAACATAGTTCGCATCAGGATGGCCAATCAGAGGACTTGAAACTCGCCACGTGAGGGATATGTGTTGAGTATGAGTATGAGGTGTTGAGCATCAGTATATTGAGTATATGTTGTGTTGAGCATATCTATGGTTTAGTTGGAGTGCTGTGCCTGCCTGTTGAAAGAAATTCTTTGAAGTGTGTTCGTTCATCAACGCATCCCTTCCTACTGGATATTCCATTATAAAAAAAAAAATGTATGCTACAATAAGCAGCACCCCTTGAAGTTTCTCCCATGACTGTTGAATCCCTCTGTATATATATACATACATATATGTATGTAATTGTAAACGATGTCGAACACTATACAATAAAATCTGATTTGAAACATAAAGAAGAAACACCGTCTGCTTTCTATGAATTACGGGCTGTAATCCTGCGATGCATCGGGGCCTCATTAGCGGGCATTATGGTTGTTAATGTTAATTCATCTTCGACACATTTTCCCAGAAACACTCTGCACAGCTCGCGGCAATTTATGTGCATCCATAATTGAGGAGAGTGCCCCAAAAAAAGGAATGTTTCGAGGGGGAAAACGGACTTGATTAAGATGGAAGCAGAAAACAGTTCCACGAAAAATGCATTCTTCATTTCGCTAAGCCCTTACTAAGCAGCTACTTGCTACATTGTGTTGCGAGTGTTTGAAATGCTTCAAATATTTCGTAAGATGCATGTGTGAATAAATGCGCTTTATTTCTTAATTTGAAACTAGTGTCACGGTTTTTTTTATGAAGATTGCAGTTTCATTATGAAGCTTTTCTTTTTTTCATCAAACAATCATTACTACTGTGCCCAAAAAGCAAGACCAATTATTTTTTTTTTTCAAAAACTCTTTATTTATTCTACCAAATGTATTTCAACCTTTCAAAGGAATCCCCTCCGGACATAATGCACTCATGCCAATCTTTTTTTCCAATCTTCAACGCATGCTGAAAAGTCATCGGCAGGGATGACCTTCAAAGCGCTCGGCGATTCTCTTCGAATTTCTTCAATCAACTCGAAACGGTGTCCCCGGAGTGGTGTTTGAGTTTAGGGAATCGCCAGAAGTCACACGGTGCGAATACGGTTGTTGTGGAACGATATGGGTTTCATTTTTGGCGAAAGATTCACGAAGAATCAATGCAGCGTGAACTGGCGCATTCAGTGGTTTCGGTACCCATCGAGATTGGACGCGCTTTGAGGGCCAAAATGGAATGGACCAAGCCTTTTGAAGTTCCAACATCCTCAGCAAGGTCTCTAATTGTAAATCGACGGTTTGCAAGTACCCAATCTTTAATTTTTGGACGTGAGCTTCGTCCGTTGAGGGTGAATATCGATCAGAGGGCTCTTCGTCTTCAACGCGTTCTCTGCCTCCTTTGAACTGCTTATACCCCTTGTAAACATTTCTTTCCGATATAGGAATGTTCACCGAATGCCTTCTGCAACATTCTATACGTTTCTGCAAAAAAAATTGAATGCAAGTTCTTTGCTCAATTCATTCAGACATTTCAAAAATCGCCGGCATCATTTTTAGCATGTCACAAAACCAAGCTTAACTCAAACAGTAATGACTATTTTGAGGTGAAATTTCACACAGATGTCAAAGACAGTGGCAGCAACCTAAAAAAAAGAAATCGAAATACCATAAGTTCCTTGAATTTTAAATTGAAAATTGTTCTTACAAACTTACAACTGTTAAAAGCACAGTGTAATGTCAAAAGCATCTTATTGAATTGAGGCTGCAACAAATCAATGTCCAAAACGGAATCTTGGAATGTGAGGAAGAAAAAGGTTGAATGGCGGTTATTTAGCAAGATCATAATCCGTCCATCCGCAATGAGTTGTCCGCTGTGAAACACACCAAGTCTCCGTATTGATTGCCGATACAGTTTCGAGACTGTTACTCGCAGAAGAATGAAATGCCGGAAAGAAATGCGAAACAAATATATGGGGAACTCATTAGTGAAAAGAATTCTGATTCTTCTAGACGAGTCGGTTTTTACACATATAGATGTTTACTAATATATATATATTATACCACTGTGCTCAAATAGTAATACCAATTATTTTTTTAACTCTTTATTTATTCTTCCAAATTTATTTCATCATCTTCACAGTAATCCCCTCCGAACTTAATGCCACACAATTCACCGTTTTTTTCAATCCTCAATGCATGCTAAAAAGTCATCGGCAGGGATGGTCTTCAAAGCTCTCGCCGATTCACCTTGAATCTCTTCAATCGACTGCAATCGTAGTCTTTTGAGATTATGCAATAGCCAGAAGTCGCACGGTGTGAATACGGTGCTCGTGGAACGATATTAGTTTCATTTGGGACGAAATGGTCACGAGGAATCAATGCTGTGTGACCTCGCGCATTTAGTGTTTTCGGTACCAGTTTTAGTGTCTCATGAAGCCAAGCGTCACTCAAACACTAATGACTATTTTGAAGTGAAATTTCACACAGACGTCAAGGACAGTGCCAGCAACCTAAATAAAATTTAAATACCATATGCCAGGAAATTTTAAATTCAAAACTGGAAAAACCTGAAGAATATTTTGACGTCCAGTTTCACACAGATGTCAAATACAGTGCCAACAACCTAAACAAGTAAAAAATATTCAAATTCCATAAGCCTCTGGAATTGTAAATTTAAAATGGGCCTTACTTTTTGGATACAGTAGTATATATATACAATTATAAATGATGCTGTATATAACGAAATATGATTTGAAACGCAAAGAAGAAACACCGTTTGCGATCTATTAATAACGGGCTGTAATCCTCCTAAGCATTGGTACCTCATTAACGGGCATTATGGTCGTTAATGCTAATTCATCTACGACACATTTTCCCAGAAATACTCTGCATGGCTCTCGGCAATTTATGCGCATTCATAATTGAAGAGAGTGCACCAAAAGGAATGTTTCGAGGGGGAAAATGGATTGGATTGAATTGGAGGCAGAAAACAGTTCCGGAAAAATGCATTCTTCATTTAGCTAAGCCCTTAATAAACAGCTATTTGCTACATTGTGTGCAAGTACCTGAAATACCGAAGTATTTCACAAGATTCATTTGTGAATAGATGTATCTGATGTCTTGATTTGTAACTAGTGTCGGGACATTTTTTTTATATGCATTGCAGTTTCATTATCACCCTTGTTTTTCTCAGTAAACAATCATTTTTTCCCCCTGAATAACTATTTAAAAATTTTCTGTATTCTTATTCATTGTTCAGTATACAAAAGTTTTCAAATTTCAAGTAATAGAATATAAGTTTCATTCAAGGTGGGGGACCTGGTGCTCAGCACCACAGGTATCGGGTTCACATCCTGAAGGTGCCGTGGATGTCTGTAATGGGTCGGAACCCATTTTAAGCCATAGATCCCAGTCTCCTATGATTGTAGATCATCATAGGTGAAAAGGTCATCATGTGATCATAGGTTTTAAACCACATCATTCGCAAACTGTAAAGGGGCAACTCATCTCTAGACACAGTGGTGTGGTGCAGTAGTAGTAGTTTCATAAATAGAAACTCTCTTACAAACAGAGAGTGAAAATACTCATCAGGATTGACAGTCAGAGGACTTGAAACTCGCAACGTGACGGGCATGTGTTGAGTATGAATATAGTAGTGAGTTCAGTATGTATAGAGTATATTGTTGAGTATTGTACGGAGTAGTATGTTGTGTATTGAATATTGAATATGTTGTTGAATATGATTGTGAGGTGTTGAATATGAGAGTATTAAGATGTGCGTATATGAAGTGTTGAGTATATCTACGGTTCACTTGGGGTATTGTGCCTGCCTGTTGTGAGAAATTCTCTTTAAGTGTGTTAGTTCCCCAAACCCTCACTTCCGACCCAATACAAAAAAAAAAAAAAAATATACATTTTAGTAATATGCACCACCCTTCAAAGTTTATCCCATGCCTGTTGAATCCCTCTATATAAATACGCACACATATTAATATGTATATAATTAATTGTAAATAATGTTGAATACTCTTCAATAAAGTATGATTTGAAACGTAAAGAAGAAACACCGTCTGCGATCTATGAATTACGGGCCGTAATCCTCCTAAGCATATGGGGCCTCATTATCGGGCATTATGCTCGTTAATGCTAATTCATCTTCGACACATTTTCCCAGAAACACTCTGTATGCCTCGCGGCAATTTATGCGCATCCATAATTGAGGAGAGTGCACCAAAATGAATGTTTCAAAGGGGAAAATAGATTTGATTAAAACGGAAGCAGAAAAGAGTTTCCGGAAAAATGCATTCTTGATTTCGCTAAGCCCTTATTAAGCAGATAGTGCTGCTACATTGTGTTGCGAATATATTTGAAATGCTTGAAGTAATTCATAAGATAGGTATTTGTGAATAAATGTGCCTCTTATATTGACTTTAAGCCAGTTTCGCGATTTTTTTAATATGGATTGCAGTTTCATTATGACACTTCTTTTTTTGTTTAAACAATCATTAATACTGTACCCAAAAGTAAGACTAATTATTTTTTTTCAAAAATTCTTTGTTTATTCTTCAAGACTTATTTCATCACCTTCCCAGTAATCCCCTCCGAATAAAATACCCTTATGCAAACATTTTTCTTCCAATCCTCAATGCAGGCTAAAAGGTCATCGGCAGGGATGGCCTTCAAACCTCGCTCCGATTCACCTTGAATCCCTTCAAATCGACCCCGGAGTGGTCTTTTGAGTTTAGGGAATAGCCAGAAATCGCATGGTGGGAATACGGTGGTTGTGGAAAGATATGGGTTTCATTTATTACGAGACGAAAAGGTCACGAGGAATCAATGCTGTGTGAGCTGGCGCATTAAGTGTTTACGGTACCAGTTTTAGCGTCTCACAAAGCCAAACGTAACTCAGACACTCATGAATATTTTTACGTCAAATTTCCCGCAGATGCCAATAACAGTGCCAGCAACCTAAAGAATAAAAAAATATTGAAATTCCATAAGCTACTGCAATTGTATATTGAAAATTTGTCTTATTTTTTTGGTTACAGTAGTATATGTATATAATTATAAATGATGTTGAATAATATACAATAAAATATGACTTGAAACTCAAAGGAGAAACACCGTTTGCGATCTATGAATTACAGGCTGTAATCCTCCTACGCATCGGGGACTCATTAACGGGCATTATGGTCGTTAATGTTAATTCATCTTCGCCACATTTTCCCAGAAACACTCTGCACGGTTCGCGGCTATTTATGCGCATCCATAATTGAAGAGAGTGCACCAAAAGGAACGTTTCAAGTGGGAAAATGGATTTCATTAGAATGGAAGTAGAAAACAGTTCCCGGAAAAATGCATTCTTCATTTCACCAAGTCCTTATTAAGCAGGTGTTGCTGCTACATTGTGTTGCGAGTGTTTGAAATGCTCGAAGTATTTCGTAAGGTGTGTTAGATATAAATGGGGTTAATGTGTTGATTTGAAACTAGTGTCGGGGTTTTTTTTATGTGGATTGTAGTTTCATTATGAAGCTTATTTTTTTCTCAGCAAACAATCATTTTTTTTTCGCCTGAATGACTATTTAAAACAGGGGTGGATCATACTTTTACAAAATATATTTATTTTAGAGTGGCCAAAGGAGTGAAAATCATTGCATCACTTTTCTAACGGGTAGCGGGATCCAGAGCCCTAGGTTGGGGGTGAGGTGAAGTGAGAAGAAGAACAAAAAGCAAAAACAGTTCATAACAAATAGAAACGCGGTCATCAACATGCCACATCGATCGACTTGAGATTATCTCAGTAACAACTCAGCAAGTGCATCCAGTTTTGAGTAATTACTGCTGCACACAGATTAGCAAAAACTGGGTAGCAGGCGTCTTCAACAAAGAGCAACATCCATTCTGTTTATGGGTGTTCTTTTTTGGAACTCTTACAGGGGTCTTTAAAAGAAGGAGGAGGGGCAGGGGGATGGACAATTCGGAAAGAGACACTTGATTTATGGGAAGAGTTCTATCTTCAGTGAGGTCCATTGTTTGTTGCAGACGGCAACAAAAAACTCTTGTGTAGACAAGCCTAAACACGCCGGTGGAGAAGCGATGATCTATTCGTGATGAATCGTTACGCAGAGGAATGTGAAGACATAAAAACACCCCAAGTCTGTTCTAAATAGTGTGTGTGTTTCTAAAAGTAGGTTTCTCAACTTTGAAGGAGAATAGATGGTTCAAAATCTTAACGCAGGAATTAAAGATTTCATATCAATTTAGACACATTTTTGTTAGATATTTTTAAACAATTGCCGCATTAAAAAATTGTATTAAGGCAAAATGTTGTAAAAACACCACGTAAATTCAAATCCATTACTCTTCCTGCACATGTAAATTATTAAAATTCTTTTATGTAGTAACGAATTAAATATTTGTGTACTAATAGTTTGCCGAGTTTTGGTTTGTCTCTCTACTGTCATCTTGAGCACACTTCGGGATAAACAGACCGGGACCTACAGTTTAAAGTAGATTCCGAACCACTTACAAACATCCCTGCCACCGACATGATTCGAACCTGTAGACTTTGGTACCCAGGGCTTGAGTGCTAGCCAGTTGACCATCAGGCCGCCAAGATGACCGTAGAGCGACGAACCAAATCAAACCTCTACACCCATCGAGTGTCATCTGCATGAAGCTTGCCGTTGTTCCATAATCACTTTTCTAACAGGTAGGGGGCCCCCAGACCCCTAGGTTGGGAGGGGTTGAGGTGAGGAGAAGAATAAAAAGCAAAAACAGTCCACAACAAACAGAAACGCGGTCATCAACAGGCCCCATCGATCGACTTGAGATTATCTCGGTAACAACTCAGAAAGTACATCCTGTTTTGAGTAATTACTGTTGCACACAGATTACCAAAAACTGGGTCACTTCAACAAAGAGCAACATCCATTCTGTTTATGGATGTTCTTTTGGGAACTCTTACGGGCGTCTTTAAAAGAGAGGGGGAAAGGAGAGGGTTGAGGGCAATTCGGAAAGCGCTGTAGATTTATGGGACGCGTTCTGTCTTCTGTTCAGTCCATTGTTTGGTGCAGACGGTAACAAAAACTCTTGTGTGGACAAGCTTAAACAAGCCGGTGGAAAAGCGATGATCTATTCATGATGAATCGTTCCGCAGAAGAATGAAGACTTAAAAAAACTAACCCCCAAGTCTGTTACGAACGCGGTTGTGTGTCTGTAAAAATAGGTTTCTCAACTTTGAAGGAGAATAGAGGATTCAAAATCTTAATAGAGTAATAAAATATTTCATAGCATTTTAAACACAAGATTTTTTTGATAGGTGCTTTTAAACAATTTCGACTTTAAAATTTTTTTTTATTTGCAAAATGTTGCAAAAACACCATGTAAGCGCAAATCCATTACTTTTCCTACGCATTAAGATTATTAAAGTACTTTTTAACAGTTTGGCGAGTTTTGGTTTGTCTCTCTATTTTCATCTTGTGCACACGAGGGCTAAAGAGACCGAGACCTACAATTTAAAGTGGATTCCGAACCACCGTCCATGCCACCACCAAGATTCGAACCTGAAGTCTATGATACCAAAATGCAGAGCGCGTTTGGCGAGATAAACCATTTAAATGCTTCGAAGGGTACAGGCATCTGAGAGAGTAACTGAAAAGCAAAGAAATAAAATTGTGTAAGATTTTCTAACATGAACTATTAGTCGTTATGGGGCCTGATGGCCGAGTGGCTAGCGCTCTGGTACTTAGTACCACAGGTTTCGGCCTCGAGTTCGACGGTACCATGTACGTTTGCAGTAGTTCGGAATACACTTTCAGCCAGGTCTAACATGATCGTACAGCGTTGCGGGGGGTATTCGCGTCAGTAGCACATCTTCAAGCTACGCGGATCCCTGGGTAATGCTAAGTGAGTAATGTCAGTGTAGCGCTTGCCTTAAGGCATAAAAGACAGCTGTCTAAGTATTTGCCTGCTGCATTAGAAGAAATTAAAAGCTGCAAGTGAACCCTAAAAATATTATCCTCCAAATCCATCGAGTGTCCTTTGCATAAGGCCTGCCCTTGCTCAACTATCAGTTTTCTAACAGGTAGGAGGGCTCCAGAGCCCTAGTTTGGGGGGGGTGAGGTAAAGAGAAGAACAAAAAGCCAAGAACAGTTCATAACAAATAGAAACGCGGTCATCAACAGGCATCGACTTGAGATTATCTCGGTAACAACTCATAACAAATGCGTCCAGTTTTGAGTATTTAGAGAGTTTTTTGCATACCGTACGTTAGTTACCGTAGGACGTCCGTTAGCTTTTTCTCCCTAGCGCTGCATGCTCATAGGAAACATTATTACAGATAAGCATGCGCAGTTTCCTATGAGCATGCTCGCTAGAGAGAAAAGCTAACGAACCACCATCAATGCCACCACTTGGATACGAAACTAGAACCTGTGATACCAAATTTCTAAACCTAGAACCTGTGATACCAAATTTCTACTTCATGATATCCCGGCATATATGTCACTTGCAGACCTTGCGACGGAATTGGACTCCCATGTTAGTCACAATTTTAAGAACAATATTGAAAGAATATGTGATATTATGGCTAACACAACAAAAAAAAAAAAAAAAAGAATTAAATTAAAAGTAATTAAATCGAATCAGCAAAAATGGAATAACATTATATTTAAAATATTCAAACTAATAATCATAATCAAATTAGTTAAACTAATAATAGATTATAAATAAACTACTCAAACTAATAAAAATCTATGAAAAATTATACTCAAACTATTTAAACTGATATTACATTTTAATTCAACTTTAGACGAATATATATTTTAAATTCCTGAATAAAAGCCACCCAAAAATAAACACAAAACAGTTATGTCCTCTGTAAGCAAAAATACGAAATTCCCATCCTACTTACTAATGGAAGTGAGTGTCTAGACTAAACACATGCTCCATGTTGAAAGGACATTTCAGAAGAAGTCCTTGATTTATGGGAGGAATTTCTTCTTACCAAGCATTCCATTTGTCTGCTGTGCCCCAGTACAGTACAAAGTACAGACAACTTAAATTCTGCAGGAGGAAAAAAAGTACAATCTCTTGGGTGATGAATGGAGGCCGCAAGGGTCGGCCGCTGTGCTAAAGGCGCCTCCGAGAAATAGATTTCATTCCTTTGAGAATCGATAGTTTAAAAAGCAACTCATGAATTAAATTTCTTATTCTTCTTCTTCTGCAAGGCCCACCTTTAGAACTGTTTTTGAAATGAAATAAATGAAATGTACATTTATTCAGATGTAAACTTTAAATATTGTTTTTTATTATTAAGCAAATGGGTTTTTCAATTCCTACTATTAGTTCAAACTCTCCCTATTTATATTTATATATCTCGTTCAAATTTTCAATCGTTCATAAAAAACTTTTCAATTTTTCAATCGTTTATATATTACTTTTATTCATCCACTAAAGTTCAAATAAATTTTTTTAATCTTGTATTGAATGACACTGGATGTGAACACAGTTTTTTTGCAAATATTCATTCATTAATTAAATTTAATTCATTAATTTTATTTTTTTTTTTTTTTTAGATTTAAGTTGCATATATCTACCAACAGATGGCCCCAGATGTAAGAGGAAAATTTCAACATAAAAAGTAGGAATTGACTTTAATTTTTTTTTTTTTTATATTACTTGTCTATTATTAAACAATTGTGTTATTTTGTTAACAATATTAAGTGGTCTTATGGAGGCATAAGGGAAGTTTACGGGAGGACTTTTAGGGACAAACTGTTTCGAATAGGCCTGCCTCTACACCTTTTATGGCGGCCTGATGGCCAATTGGCTGCACTCTGTTCTTTTTGGTACTACAGGTTTCAGGTTGGAATCGTGGCGATGGGGGGGATGTTTGTGAGTGGTAAGGAATCCACTTTAAACTGTAGATTCTAGTTTGCTTAGCCTAAAGTGTGCACAAGATGACCGTGGAGCGACAAACCAAACACCATTCAAGACTCTTTTACACACGTCGTCATCCAGTATTCTCATTTTAAAAAGCAGTGACTGCAAACGACGAGGTTATTTGAAAATTAGGCTATGTTTGCACGTAGTTATTCTTTACTTACCCGGATTCAAATTAAATTCCACTTTTTTTCTGTGTAATTACATACGCATAAGCGGTCCTGAATGGCCGAGTGGTTAGCGCTCTGGCGCTCGGTACCATAGGCTTCGAGTCCCGGCGTTGCCATGCTTGTTTGTAGTGGTTCGGAATCCACTTTAAACCGTAGGTCCCGATCTAATGTGATCGTAGAGTGTTGCAGGAGGAGTGTTACTCCGCGTCCTTAGCTTATCTTCAAGCTACACGCACCTCCTGGATAGTGCTAAGTTAGTAACGCCGGTGCAGCGCTTGCCTTAAGGCATAAAAGACAACTGTATTGCCACCTGCATTAAGATAACAACATAATAAAATATAATCAAATAATTTAAACTAATAATACATTAAAATCAAATTACTTTGAAAATAATAAACTATATTCAAAATATTCAGACTAATAATTAGAATCAAATCATTTATAGTAATAAGAAATTACAATAAAACTATTCAAAATAATAAGAAATTACAATAAAACTATTCAAACTAACTATAAATAACCTTTTCAAACTAATTCAAAAATTTATTTTCTAACTATTTAAACTGATATTACATTATAATTCAACTTCAGACGAACAAAGATTTTAAAATCCTGAATAAAACCGACCAAAAAAAAAAACACCCAACATCTCCTCCGTAAGCAAGATGTTAAATTCCCATCATACTTACTACTTGGAAGTGAGTGTCTCGACTAAACATATGCTCCATATTGAAAAGACACTTTCAGAAGAAGTCCTTGATTTACGGCAGGAATGTCTTCTTACCAAACAATCCATGTGTCCGCTGTGCCCAGTACAGACACCTTAAATTCTGCGGGAGGAAAGTACAATCTCTTGGGTGATGAATGGAGGCCGCAAGGTCGGCCGCTGCTCAAAAGAGCGTCTCCGAGAAATAGATTTCATTCCTCTGAGAATCGATAGTTTAAAAAGCAACTCATGAATTAAATATTTTCTTCTTCTTCTGGAAGGTCCACCTTTAGAGCTTCTCTTGAAATGAAATAAAGAAATGTATATTTTTCCAGCTGCACACTTTGAGAAATGATTTTTTTTTTTTTTTGTTATTAAATAATTGAGTTTTTTTTATAATAATAAAAACATACTTTTAATGATATTAAGAGGTACTATTGATGCATAAATGGAGCTTATGGAAGGACTTTTAGGAATAAACTGCTCCAAATAGGCCTGCTTCTATACAAGGCTTGACCAACCCAAATGGTCTTTCGGGTCACTTTGGAAATGCATCCTAACTGAGACGTCCCATAAAAAAATTATATATCCCTGTATTAGATTTAGACCCTCTGTAGACCATTTTTTGGGAGTGAAAAAATGAAACATAATGATATATTATTTTTGTGTTGACTATAACATAGAAAATATAAATGCAGATGATTTGGAATTTCAAAAGGATCGGTCCATTCCATTTTGAACCTCAAACGTGTTCAAGCTCGATGGGAACCGAAAACACTGAATGTGCCAGCTCACACTGCATTGATCCTTCGTGATTTTGAAGGCGATGAAATACATTTGAAAGAATACTGGTTTTTTTTTTTTTTTTTTTTTGAATATTGGTCTTACTTTTTGGGTACAGTAGTACAGTGGAAGTTTATAACTAGCTAACTACACTAAAAATCAGATAACTTGCAGTATAAGACAACTCCAAGACCTACAGATATTCAAAAGATGTCCTCATTCTCATGCAATCCTAACGCAGTGGCCGGAGAGAGCAAATCCTGTTTGGCATCCTTTTATAAGAACACAAATAACATTCATCCGAAAAACATAGTGCACACAGCTCTTGCGGCGAACCTAACAAAAAAGAATTAAATCCACAAACTCCCTTTTACGAGCTGTTCAATTTCTAGAAAATAGAAAAAAAAAAGGAAATCCGTCTTTCGGTTCATTACCACCCGTTTTGGCATTGCCAACCCATGCACGAAAAAGGTCCGGCATTTCCTGGAGTGCGGTAGAATAGGATTTCATAGGATTCAGGAGTTTGTGGAGTCAGTATGTAGATTTCGCATGCCAAACGTCGGCTTGGATTTCCTGAAATTGGTGGATTTTGCAATGCTTGGTTTGCTTTTATGGGAAGCGATGTCGATACATAGAATTGGCTGCAGTTGCATTACTGAATTTGAACGAAATCAAACTGGTTATGTGGCCTTTCATGGTTAGAATATTCCGCTACAGTTAAAATGACTACAAAAAAAAAAAAATCAAACGATATTTCTAAGAAACCACCATGTATACAAAGTATCTTTCCGTGTTACTCCTCATTCCATTGCAATATGAATACTATGTATAGTGTTCTGGTTTTAGGTAGCTTGTCCCTGTTTCCCTAAGCATAACCTGGTCTTGTCGTCCCATTTCAAGAAAGAGAATAAACCAAAATAATGATTTGAAATCTGCATGAGTGGCCAAATTCAAATAGCCACATGAATATAGCTGAATAGATCTTGAATAGATCAAGAACTTCTAAAGAATGAATTGTTCAAGAAAAAGTATATTCGAAAGGAAGATGAATGTAGTTGAATGCAGTATGAATACCATTTGAAGTGCTCTGATTTTAAGTAGCTTGTCCCTTTAATCCAAAGCATAACCTGTGGCTTGGTGGGCAAGTGGCCAGCGCTCTAGCCTTAGGTATCCCAAACTTCAGGTTCGAATTCTGGCGGTGGCATGGATCTTTGTGAGGGGTTCGGAATCCACGTTAAACTGTAAGTCCCTGTCTATTTAGCCTAAAGCTTGCACAAAATGACCGTAGAGCGACAAACCAAACCAAACAAAACCTCAAAGTTTGTCCCACGACGGTTATGTAAAACAGTCAAAGGTTATTTGGAGCTGAGGACATTATGCTTTGAAATATTGGAATGTGTAACTTCCAAACGAAGATATGCAATGTACGAGATAAATATAATACATGCATATAATGGATGAGTCTGTAAGATAGCCATCTTTCATTTTCATGTTAGGTGCACAATTTTTATTCTTTTAAAATCTTCAAAAGTCAGGAATTACATTTTTTATTTTAGATTAACATTTCAAAGAATCTTATTGGGAACATATTTATTTACTATGTTTCAAGCACACTTTTCATGTTTCAAGCACACGCAAAACACACTTTTATTGCATCTCTCTGTTCACGTCAAGTAGCTAGCAAGTTTTGAGATTTGTTGGGAGTGGGGAGGGATATTATTTTCTGCAACATTTTGACACCCATCGATTTATTACTTTGTAAATGCTGTGTGTTATGGTTGATTAGTTATTGTTACAAGTACTCTGTAGGGTGCTGAGAATAAATGTCCAAATAAGTGTTCTCGGATTTTTTTGTGCCACATTTTTTATAAAGATTAGTACCCATCAAAACATGTTTCATTTAGCATATTGATATATACCAATCATGATGCATGTTATTATTATCTCTCATGTAATTTACAAACATAAAAATAGGAGGTGAAAGGGCCTCATAAGTGGAATAGCCTAGGGCCTCTTTTCATTTAAATACGGCCCTGCGTATTCCAGACGGGTTGTATACAAAGCAAAATTGTTCTCTTCCAAACTAAGTTAAAGTGGAAATGTATTTTATAACTCTCAACATCATCTTTTGATTAATTAGGGTTCACAAAAACCTTCTACATATCTAAATAACTTGCATGCTTCTTATTTCACAGATCACTTAACCGTGGCTCGAGATGAAACGCAGGAATCGTGTTGTGATTCATTAGGTAGGCACAATTAAACACTTCCCCCCTGCCCCCTACTTAACCCTAATTCGGTTTCTTGTCCTATCGATGCATGTTTTACGAGATAATGGCTGAAAACGGTTCATATTAATGGCGTCAACACACACAAAACAATAAAACGGGGAAATATCAAAGTCCCAAATGATGCAAGACGTACTTGGACGGATTTTTTCAAATTAAATTTTCTTAATGGAACGTTTTCAGTGGGCAAAAACCGAGGAACCCCCGTTCCAAATAACTCCCCAGGGCAATATGCATCGCATAAAATTAGAACGCCAATCTATCATGGTTGGATGATTTTTTCCCCTAGTAAAGAATACGCCAGATAACAATGGAACGAATTCGAAATGTCGAAGACAAACGCCAAACGATTTACAACAGAAGTTCTGCAAACCATGAAAATCAATAGGAGTTTTTGGCTTGGGACTAATTATTTTCGAATGGCAGACGATATTTTCGTCGCATTTTGTTCGAATTTTATTTCTAGTAGGAAGACGGAAAAAAAAAAAAAAAAAAAAAAAAAAACCCAGAATTTCAGACGATTTTTTATATGAGAAATTCAAAGAAAAGTTAATTTGCAAGCTGTGTCACTTTTGTCGTGTGTCTCCGTGTTTATAATTGCGTATCAATGAATTTAGTATGTTCAGCTCCCATCTCAATGCACTAATGATTGCTTTGTATAAAAATTCCCCAAAAAGAAGTTTATTTTTAAGATGATTGTCACAAAGAGGGGAGGGGAGGTTGGTAATCGTTCGCGACATACATTAGTGTAACTCGAGATCTACTGATTTTCAACATAAAAAAGTTAATTTAAAGAAGAAGGGAACTAATACGTCTGCCAATATGCTTGAAATACCGATGAGTATAATAACTTTACCCTGATTTAAATTAATTTCCACATTTTTCTGTGTAATTACATCCATCCATGTAAATTCGTAAATTGTTGTTGTTCTAATTCAGCTGGCAATACAGACAGTCAATCTTTATGCCATAAGCTAGGACTACGCCGCTGTTACTCATACTAACCAGAGGACACGTGTATTTATTCTGGAATTATTGAAGTATCTATTGTATTTATTTTATCTGGAATTATTGAAGATTGAATGATTGAATTAATTGAGCAAGAACTTGTATTTAGTTTTGTTTGCGGAAACTTGTAGAATGTTACAGAAGGCATTCGGTGAGCATTCCTATAACGGAAAGAAATGTTTACAAGTGGCATAAATAGTTCAAAGAAGACAGTGATTCTCCGTGACTTTTCGCCAAAATTGAAACACATATAGCTCCACAACCACGTATTCACTTGATTTAGCATCGTGCTACTTTTGGCTATTCCCTAAACTCAAAAGACCACTCCGGGGACAAAAACCTTCTCAAAATGGAATCGATTAAAGAAACATTTCAAAAGTCGCTGGAATCAGTTTCAGCGTCTCACAAAGCCACGCGTAACTCTAGCCTCATAAAAATTTTGACGTCAAATGTCATACAAATGTAAAGGGCAGTTCCAGCAACCTAAAAGAAAAAAAACAATTCAAATTCCATAAGCCCCGGGAATTTTAAATTGAAATGAGTCTTACCTTTTGGACACAGTAGTATAAGATAACTCTACGACCCACAGATATTCAAAAGATGTCCTCATTTTCATGCAATCCTACCGCAGAGGCCGGAGTGAACAAATCCTGTTTGGCATCCCTTTATGAGAACTCAAATAACATTCATCCGACAAAACATAGTGCACACAGCTCCTTGCGGCAAACTTAACAAAAAGAATTCAATCCACAAATTCCCTTTTACGTGCTGTTCAATTTCTGGAAGATAAAAAAGGAAACCCGTCTTTCGGTTCGTTACCGGCCGTTTTGGCATTGCCAACCGATGCACGAAAAAGTCCGGCCTTTTCTGGAGTAGGCAGGGAAAGCAGATCTACCGGATTCGGGGTTTCGTGGAGTAAGTATGTAGATTTCGCATGCCAATCGTCGGCTTGGATTTTCTGGAATTGGTAGATTTTGCAATGCTTGGTTTGCTTTTATGAGAAACGATGTCGTTACATAGAATTGGATGAAGTTGCATTGCATAATTTGAACAAATTCTAATGGTTACATTTAAAATGACTACAGGAAACAAGTAATATTAAGAAAAAAATTTTTAATCAATTCCTACTTTGTTTTCACACTATCGCCGGAAGTTGAAATTTTCCTCTTACATCTGGAGACATCTATTGGTAGATACATGCAACTTAAATCTAAAAACTGAAACTGAACATTCAAAAATACATTCGTTTATTAAATTTAATAAATGAATTAATATTTCGAAAAACGGTATTCACATCCAGTGTCATCCTCTACAAGTTTAAAAGAAAAATGCATTAGAACTTGGATGGACAAAAAGTGTTTTATGAACGATTGAAAATTTGAACAAGATATATATAGGGAGAGTGTGAGCTAATAGAAGGAATTGAATAAATGGTAAAGTTATATGATACATAATGTTGAAGCTTGTAACTAGCTAAATGCGCTCAAATCAGATAACTTGCTGTATAAGAAACTTCTAAGACCTACAGATATTCAAAAGATGTCCTCATTTCCATGCAATCCTATCGCGGTGGCCGGAGAGAACAAATCCTGTTTGGCATCCTTTTATGAGAACCCAAATAACATTCTTTCGAAAAACATAGTGCACACAGCTCCTTGCGGCGAACTTAACTAAAAGAGTTCAATCCACAAACTCCTTTTACGTGATGTGCAATTTCTAGAAAATAAAAAATAAAAAGGAATCCGTCTTTCGGTTCGTTACCACCCGTTTTATCACTGCCAACCGATGCACGAAAAAAGTCCGGCATTTTCTGGAGTATGCGGTAGAATAGGATCTACAGGATTCGGGTTTTGTGGAGGCAGTATGTAGATTTTGCATGCCAAATATCGGTTTGGATTACCTGGAATTGGTAGATTTTGCAATGCTTGGCTTGCTTATATGGGAAACGATGTAGTTACATAGAATTGGCTACAGTTGCATTGCAGAATTTAGACAAAGTGTAATGGCTACAGTTAACATGACTACAAAAAAATCAAACAGAATTTCTAAAAAAACCCACCATATTTACAAAGGATCGTTTTATGTTACTTCTCATTCCTTTGCAGTATGAATACCATTAGGTACTCACTATTTATAATACCATTACCAGTGTACTGACTCTACTTATGGCACCAGTGTACTAGTATATATATTATGGTACCAGTATTATATTATTATATAATGGTACCAGTATTATATTATTATATAATGGTACCAGTATTATATTAATATATTATGGTACCAGTATTATATTATTATATTATGGTACCCTTTAACCCCAAGCATAGCTGGTGGCCTAGTGGATAGTGCTGGGGCCTTTGGTATCCCATGCTTCAGGTTAGAATCCTGGCGGTGGCATGGATATTTGTGAGTGGTTCAGAATCCACTTTAAGCCGTAGGTCCCGGTCTACCGGACCTATATAGGACCGTAAAGTGTCACGGAGACCAGTCAGACCTCTCCTCACCCACATCCTTCCCAAACTGTAAAGGGGCAACTCAGATCTAAGCCCAGTGGCGTGGTGTGGTGTGGTGTGATGGGGTGTAGTAGTAGAATGATTCGGAAAAGGGACGTAGTCCCTTCATTTCGCACAATACTCTTGCGATCTGTCGGGAGTGGGGAGGGGGGGGGATTCTCAGCAACGTTTTGAGTAGCCATCGATTTGGCAAAGATCTCCACCAGCCCGAGTAATATTAAAGACGGGTTGTATGCAAAGCAAAAATTGTTCGCATCCAAAATAGGCTAAAATGAATACCAATCGTTTTAATTTATTAGGTTGGTGCATAATTATCAAGAGTTTCTTTGGCGTGCTATATTTTAATAGAAATCTACAATATTTTATAAATTTACGAATGAAAATATCCTTCTACTTTTAGGTAATAAGAATAGGTATCGATAATCATTTTCATCCTAATTTTGGTTGACTCCACCATTAACAAATCCCGCTTAAGATGACTTCCAAAATGGATGATTCCGCTTCTGTCCCATCTTCTGCTGTATAAGATAACTCTAAGACCTGAAGATATTCAAAAGATGTCCTCATTCTCTTGCAATTACAACGCAGTGGCCGGAGTCAACAAATCTTTTTAGCATCCTTTATGAGAACCCACATAACACTCATCCGACAAAACATGCTGCACACAACTCTTGCGACGGAACTTAACAAAAAGAATTCAATCCACAAACTCCCTTTTACGTGCTGTTCAATTTCTAAAAAATAAAAATAAAAAGTAAGTCCGTCTTTCGGGTCGTTACCGGTCGTTTTGGCATTGCCAACCGATGCACGAAAAAAGTCCGAATTTTCTGGAGTAGACGGTAGAAGCAGATCTACAGTATTTTGGGGTTTTGTGGGGACAGTATGTAGATTTGGCATGCCAAACGTTGGCTTGAATTCCTTGAAATTGGCGTATTTTGCAATGCTTGGTTTGCTTTTATGGGAAGCGATGTCGTTATATAAAATTGGCTACAGTTGCATTACAGAATTTAAACAAAAACCTAATGTTAGTTACAGATAAAATGACTACAAAAAAAGATATTTCTGAGAAACCACCATGTTTACAAAGTATCGTTTTATGTTACTTCTCATTCCTTTGCAGTATGAATACCATTAGGTACTCACTATTTATAATACCATTACCAGTGTACTGGTTCTATTTATGGTACCAGTACTACTTATGAATACCATTACCAGTGTTCCGGTTTTTAGGTAGCTTGTCCCTTTAACCCCAAGCATAGCCGGTGGCTTAGTGGTGGCCTGCTGGCCACCACTAGGCCACCGGCTATTTCTTGGCCCTAAACTAAAAGCACTCCGGGGACACCGTGCGACCTGGTGGCCAACTGGCTAGTGGCTATATGGCCTTTGGTGTCCCCGGCTTCAGAATAAAATCCTGGCGGTGGCATGGATGTTTCTAATGGTTCAAAATCCCCTTTAAGTCGCAGGTCCCGATTTCATAGGACCGTAGTGCCTCATGGAGCCCCTTCAGACTTGACCCACATCCTTTCCAAACTGCATAGGGGTAACTCGACTCTAGGCACAATGTTGTGATGAGGTGTAGTAGTAGTAGGATGATTCGGAAAAGTAAAGCAGTCTCTTCAGTTCACCCAACACCTTTGCGATTTGTTGGGAGTGGGGAGGGGTGTAATTAGAGAGTTTTTGCATAACGTTTGTTTATCGTCCGATATTTCTTTCTTCCCAGCATGCATGCTCATAGGAATAGATCAGTAGTGCAGAATTACAAATATGCATGCGCAATAGGTACAATGTCTCTTATGAGCATGCGCGCTAAGAAGAAACATATCGGACGATAAGAAAATGTTATGCAAAAACTCTCTATTATCTACAACGTTTTGGACACCCATCGATTTGGCAAAGATCTCCAAGTGCCCGAGTCGTATTCCAGACGGATTGTATACAAAGGAAAATTGTTCGCTTCCAAACAGGGCTAAAAGGAATACCAATAGTTTTAATTTATTAGGATGGTGCATAATTATCAAGTGTTTCTTTAAAGTGCTATATTTTAATAAAAATATATAATATTTTATAAATTTATGAATGGAAATATCCTTCTACTTTTAGGTTATGAGAATGGCTGTCGATAATCATACTCATACTCATTTTTGGGTTGGGCTCTACCCATATCAAATCCCGTGTAAGATGATTTCCAAATGGATGATTCAGCTTCTTGTGGAAAATGGTGAAAATGCACTTCTCAACATTATCTTCTAATTAATTAGGGTTCACAAACCCTAAGTACATTTCTAAACAATTTTCATGCTTCTTATTTTACAGATCACATAACCGTAGCACCAAACGAAACACTGTAATCGTGTCGTGATTCATTAGGTAGGCACAATTAAACAAGCCCCCCCTACTTAACCTTAATTCGGTTTCTTCCTACCCATGCATGTTTAGCGAGATAATGGCTCAAAACGGTCATATAAATGGCGCCAAAACACACAAAACAATAAAATGAGGATATATCAAACTCCCAAATGATGCAAGACGTTCTTGGACGGATATTTCAAATTAAATTTTCTTAATGGAACGTTTTCAGTGGATAAAATCGATGAATCCCCGTTCCAAATAACTCCCCAGGGCAATATGCATCGCATAAAATTAGAACGCCAATCTATCGTGGTGGGTTGATTTTTCCCCAGTACAGAATACGCCAGATATCGAAAAGTCGAAGACAAACGCCAAACGATTTACTACAGAAGTTCTGCAAACCGTGAAAATCAATAGGATTTTTGTGGCTAGAGACTAATTATTTTTCGAATAGCAGACGATATTTTCAATGGTTTTTTGTTCGGAATTTTATTTTTCTTAAAAAAAGAGCGAAAAAAAAAGAATTTCAGACGATTTTTTCTTCAAGAGGAATTCAAAGAAAAGTTAATTTCCAAGCTGTGTTACTTTTATCGTTTTCTCTCGCAATCCGTGTTCATCATTGCGTATGAATGAATATAGTATGTTGAGCCCCCCATCTCGATGCACTAATGATTGTTTGGTATAAAAAGTCCTCACAAAGAAGTTTATTTTTAAGACGATTTCGTTGAATGATAATCGTCGGGTGATAATCGTTATTTTTTCCAGTAAGAATTACATACATTAGAAAAAAAAAGAAGTCTACCAACGCATGTTTGTAAAGCTAATTTTAGATTAAACACGAACTAAGTTAAAACGATTAAACACGAACTAAGTTAAAACGATTGGTATTCCTTTGAAACATTAAAATGAATTACATAAGATACAGCATTACAAACAAGAATATTTTATATGTATGTAATATTATAATTGTTGCTATATAAACTACTGTACAGGGCCCAATCAGACTTCTTCTCACCCACATCCTTCCCAAACTGTAAAGGGGCAACTTAGCTCTAGGCACAGTGATGTGGTGTGGTGTGGTGTAGTAGTAGGAGGATGATACAAGTGAAAAGTGACGCAGTCTGTTCATTTTCACGTAATACTCTTGAGATTTGTTGGATGAGTGGAGGGGGATTGTTCTCTTTCAACTATTTGCAGATTATTCTCTGCAATTACAGACGGGGTTGTATACAAAGCGAAATTGTTCGCTTCCAAACTAGGCTAAAGGGAAAATACACTTCTCAACTCTTCACATTATTTTCAAATTAATTAGGGTTCACACACCATAAGTACATATCTAAACAATTTTCATGCCTCCATTTTTACAGATCACTAAACCGTGGCACTAGATGAAACGCTGGAATCGTGTTGTGATTCATTAGGTAGCCACAATTAAACACTACCCTCCCCCTACTTAGCCCTAATTCAGTTTCTTCCTATCCATGCATGTTTGGCGAGATAGTGGCTCAAACGATCATATGAATGGCGCCAACACACACAAAACAATAAAACTGGGAAATATCAAACTCCCAAATGATGTAAGATGTACTTTGGGTGGATTTTCAAATTAAATTTTCTTAATGGAACGTTTTCAGTGGGCAAAACCGAGGAATCCCCGTTCCAAATAACTCCCCAGGGTAATATGCATCGCATAAAATTAGAACGCCAATCTATCATGGTTGGATGATTTTTCCCCAGTAAAGAATACGCCAGATAACAATGGAACGAATTCGAAAAGTCGAAGACAAACGCCAAACGATTTACTGCAGAAGTTCTGCAAACCGTGAAAATCAATAGGATTTTGTGGCTTGGGAGTAATTATTTTTCCAAATAGCAGACGATATTTTTGTTCGGAATTTTATTTCTCTTAGGAAGAGGAAAAAATAATTTCAGACGATTTTTGAAGGAAAGTTAATTTCCAAGCTGTGTTACTTTTATAGTTTTCTTTGGAATCCGTGTTTATAATTGCGTATGAATGAATTTAGTATGTTGAGCTCTCATTAAGACGCACTAATGGTTGTTTTGTATAAACTAAAGTTCTCAAAAAGGAAGTGTATTTTTAAGATGATTTTCACAAAGGGGGTGTAATGGTAATCGTGATTTTTTTTTCAGTAAGGGTTTCATAAATTAGGGGGAAAAAAACTCTATCAACGCATATTTGGAGAACTAATTTTAAATTTTTTTTATATTTCAAAATTAGTTTAAACACGAACTAAATTAAAACGATTATCATCCTTCTAAACATTGAAAGATTTACATTTAATGGATGATTACAATATATAAACTGCTGTACAGAGCCCAATCAGACTTTTTCTCACCCATATTCTTCCCAAACTGTAAAAGGGGCAACTCAGCTCCAGGCTCAGTGATGGGGTGTGGTGTGATGTAGTTGTAGGATGAATTGCAAAAGAGACACACGCTCTTCATTTCACACATTAATCTTGCGATTTGTTGCGATAATTTTGCGATTTATTCTCCGCAACGTTTTGGACACCCACTCATTTCCACGCGCCGGAGTCGTATTAAAGACAAAGAATGCGACTAAGAACCCAGAATCGTATTAAAGACACAGAAGAATGCAACTAAGGGCCCAGAGTCGCATTAAAGACTAAGAAGGATATGACTTAGAACCCAGAGACGTATTCCAGACTAGAGTGGAAATGCACAACACAATTCTGAACATTATCATCACATTAATGAGTGTTCACAAACCGTGTACATACCTAAACACTTTTCATGCCTCCATTTTTACAGATCACTTAACCGTGGCTCCAAAGGAAACGCTGGAATCGTGTTGTGATTCATTAGGTAGGCACAATTAAACACTCCCCCACCTACTTAACCCTAATTAGGTTTCTTCCTATCGATGCATGTTTGGCGAGATAAGGGCTCAAACGGTTCATATTAATGGCGCCAAACCCACACTAAACAATAAAACGGGGAAATATCAAACTCCCAAATGATGCAAGAAGCAGTTGGGTGGATTTGCAAATTAAATTTTCTTAATGGAACGTTTGCAGTGGCAAAACCGATGAATCCCCTTTCCAAATAACTCCCCAGGGCAATATACATCGCATAAAATTAGAACGCCAATCTATCGTGGTTGGTTGATTTTTCCCCCAGTAAAGAATACACCAGTTAACAATGGAACGAATTCGAAAAGTCGAAGACAAACGCCAAACGATTTACTACAGAAGTTCTGCAAACCGTGAAAATCAATAGGATTTTTGTGGCTTGGGACTAATTATTTTTCGAATAGCAGACGATATTTTCGACGCTTTTTGTTCGGAATTTTATTTCTCATAGGAAGAGGAAAAAGGGATTTCAGACGATTTTTTTTTTTTCATGAGGAATTCAAAGAAAAGTTAATTACCAAGCTGTGTTACTTTTATCGTTTTCTTTTGCGTGTTTATCATTGCGTATGAATGAATTTAGTATGTTGAGCTCCCATGTCGATGCACTAATGAATTGTTTGGTATAAAAAGTCTTCAAAAAGAAATTTATTGTTAAGAGGATTTTCACAAAGGGGACAGGGAACGGTAATCGTTACTTTTTCCGGTAACAATTTCATAAATTTGAAAAAAAGTTTATTATTGCATACTTGTAAAAATGTTAAATTTTTTATTTTCATAACTTTTTTTATATTCATTATATCAAACAAGAACTATTAGGATTGGGCATAATTTTCAGGCGTTTCTTTGACGTGCTATATTTTAATAAAAATTTACAATATTTTATAAATTTATGAATGAAAATATCCTTCTACGTTTAGGTTATAAGAATGGGTGTCGATAATCATTCTCATACTCATTTTCGGGTTGGGATCCCCCCCATAACACAAATCCCGTTTAAGATGATTTCCAGAGGAATGATTCCGCTTATTGTGGAAAAATGGTGGAAATGCACTTCTCAATTCTCAACATTATCTTCTAATTAATGAGAGTTCACAAACCGTTTACATATCTAAACACTGTTCATGCTTCTATTTTTACAGATCACTCCAAACGAAACACTGTAACCGTGTTGTGATTCATTAGGTAGCCACAATTAAACCTCCCCCCCTACTTAACCCTAATTCGGTTTCTTCTAATATCAATGCATGTTTGACGAGATAATGGCTCAAACACTCCTATTAATGGCACCAAACACACACTAAACAATAAAACTGGGAAATATCAAACTCCCTGATGATGGGAAAGTGGATAAGTGGATCTTCAAATTAAATTTTCTTAATGGAACGTTTCAGTGGCTAAAACCGAGGAATAACTCCCCAGGGCAATATACATCGCATAAAATTAGAACGCCAATCTATCGTGGTGGGTTGATTTTTCCCCAGCAAAGAATACGCCAGATAACAATGGAACGAATTCGAAAAGTCGAAGACAAACGCCAAACGATGTGCTACGGAAGTTCTGCAAACCGTGAAAATCAATAGGATTTTGTGGCTTGGGATTAATTATTTTAATAGCAGACGATATTTTGGACGCTTTTTGTTCGGAATTTTATTTCTCGTAGGAAGAGTGAAAAAAAAAAGAATTTCAGACGATTTTATTTTCATGAGGAATTAAAAGAAAAGTTAATTTCAAGCTGTGTGTTACTTTGATCGCTTTCTTTTGAAATCCGTGTTTATCATTGCGTATGAATAAATTTAGTATGTTGAGCTCCCATTTCGATGCACTAATGTTTGTTTGGTATAAAAATCCTGAAAAAGGAAGTTTATTTTTATGGGGTATTTTCGCAAAGATTGTAATCGTTATTTTTCCAGTAAGAATTTCATAAGTTAGAAAAAATCTATCAACACACACTTGCAGAACTAATTATATATATTTTTTTATATTTATAATTTTAAGAACTTTATATTTTATATTTAAAACATGTTTAAAGAAGGACTAAATAAAAACAATTACTTGCTGTGTTATTTTGTTAATGTGCTATTTTTTCAATTCCTACTATTAGTTCACACTCTCAATATATGTTTTATATCTTGTCTCTCTATTTATATTATATATTTTATTTTATGAAACGCATATCGTTCCACAACCATCGTATTCCCACCGTTCGATTTCTGTATATTTCCTAAACTCAAAAGACCCCTCCGGGGACAACGTGTTGAGTCTATTGAAGAGATTCAACATGAATCGGCGCTCTCTTTGAAGGTTATTCCTGCCGATGACTTTTTAGCATGCGTCGAGGATTGAGAAAAAAGTTGGCATAAGTGCATTGGGTTCGGAGGGGATGACTTTGAAAGCGATGAAATAAATTTGGAAGAATAAATAAAAGGTTTCTGAAAAAAAATTAGTCTTACTTTTTGTACACAGAAGTAAAGTTAAAGTTTATAACTAACCACACTGACATGAGATAACTTGCTGTATAAGATAACTCGAAGACCCACAGATATTCAAAAGATGTCCTCATTTCCATGCAGTCCTAACGCAGTGGTCGGAGTTAACAAATCCTGTTTGGCATCCCATTATGAGAAGCCACATAACGTTCATCCGAAAAACATAGTGCACACAACTCCTTGCGGCGAACTTAACAAAAGAATTCAATCACAATCTCCATTTTACGTGCTGTTCAATTTCAAGAAAATAAAAAGAAAAAGAAATCCGTCTTTTGGTTCGTTACCCGTTTCGTTCGTTTCAGCATTGCACGAAAACAGTCCGGCATTTTCTGAGTGTGGTAGAACTGGAATCTATAGGATTCGGGTTTGTGGGGGGACAGGTATGCAGATTTCGCATGCCAAACGTCGGCTTGGATTTCTTTGAAATTGGCGGATTCTGCAATGCTTGGTTTGCTTTTATGTGAAACGATGACGTTACATAAAATTGGCTACAGTTGCATTGCAGAATTTGAAGAAGATCTAATGGTTAGAGTTAAAATGACTACAAAAAAAGAAAAAAGAAGAAAATCAAACTATCATCATGTTTACAAAGTATCTTTTCATGTTAATTCTCACGGGGCCTGAATAGCCAAGTGGCTAACGCTCTGGGGTTTGTACCACAGGGTTTCGGGTTCGAGTCCCGGTGGTGCCATGGAAGTTTGGAGGGGCTCGGAATCCACTTTAAACCGTAGGTCACTGTCTAATATGAGCGTTGCGGGGGTATTGTTTCTCCGTGAGAGAGACCTTGCTGATGATGTTGGAATTTCAAAAGGAATGGTTCATTCCATTTTGGGCCTCTAATGCGTTAAATCTCGATTGGTACCGAAAACACTGAATGCGCCAGACCACTCCGTGGACAGCGTTTTGAGTCCATTAAAGAGACATTTCAAAAATCTCCAGAATCAGTTTCAGCGTCTCAAAAGCCAAGCGCAACTCAACCACTAATGAATATTTTGACGTGAAATTTCACACAGATGTCAAGGACAGTGCCAAAAATTTGAAAAAAGAAAGAAAAATGGAAATTCCATACGCCCGGGAAATTTAAATTTAAAATTATTCTTAATCTTTGGACACAGTAGTATCTCATTTCGACGAAAACATAAACGATCTAGTTATATTATATACAGCTAAATTTTGTAACTAGCTAATTACATTAAACTCAGATAACTTGCTGCATAAGATAACTCCAAGACCTACAGATATTCAAAAGATGTCCTCATTTCCATGCAATCCTAACTCAGTGGTCGGAGTGAACAAATCCTGTTTGCCATCCTTTTATGAGAAGCCAAATAACATTCATCCGAAAAGCATAATGCACACAACTCTTTCCGGTGATCTTAACAAAAAGAATTCAATCCACAAACTCCCTTTTACGCGCTGTTCAATTTCTGGAAAATAAAAGAAATAGAAATCCGTCTTTCGGTTCGTTACCGCCCGTTTTGTTATTGCCAACTGATGCACGAAAAAGTCCGGCATTTGCTGGAGTAGGCAGTAGAAACGGATCTACAGTATTTTGGGGTTTTGGGGGCAGTATGTAGATTTCGCATGCCAAACGTCGGCTTAGATTTCCTGGAATGGGTAGATTTTTCAATGCTTGGTTTGAGTGTAGTTTTGTGTGAAACGATGTCGTTACATAAAATTGACTGCAGTTCCCTTGCAGAATTTGAACAAAATCTAATGGTTACAGTTAAAATGACTACAAAAAAAAAAAGGAAATCAAATGGTATTTCTAAAAAACCAACATGTATACAAAGTATCTTTTCATGTTACTTCTCATTTCTTTGTAGTATGAATACCATTCGGAGTGTTCTGGTTTTAGGTAGCTTTCCTTTAACCCCAAGCACCAAATCGGTACCACAGGTTTCGGGTTCGAATCCTGGTGGTGCCACGGATGTATGTAGTGGTCCGAATCCACTTTTAGCCGAAGGTTCCGGACTCGTATGACCGTAGACCGTCACAGAGCCCAATCAGACCTCTTCTCACCTACATCATTCTCAAACTGTAAATGGGCAACTAGGCACGGTGATGTAGTGAGGTATATTAGTAGTAATACAGCCAGCAAGCGTGAACGAAATGATTGTCATTTTTTGAACTGTTCGCCAATCACTCCTTCGAAGCTATACGGCGTGTTTCACTGTTGGTGGTCGCATAAAACAATCGAAGGTTATTTGAAGCTGAGAACTTTTTTTTTTTTTTTTTGGGGGGGATATTATAAATATTTTAATGGGTAACTTTCAAATGAAGACACGCATGCAATGCACGAGGTAAATATAATACACGGATATAACAGACGAGCATGTAAGATAATCATCTTTCATTTTCCTGTGAGGTACAAATTTTGTTTATTTAAGACCCTCAAAATCAGGAATTACATTTTCTTTTAGATTAACAATTCAAAGTATTTTATTTTGGACATTTTTAATTAATGTGTTTCAAAACATATACGCAAAACACACTTTTAATTGCATCTCTCTGTTAACGTCAAGTAGCTAGCAAGTTTTGAGATTTGTTGGGAGGGGAGATGTTTTATTCTCTGCAACGTTTTGGACACCCCCTCGATTAGTTTTCTTTGTAAATGCTGTGAGTTATGTTTGATTAGTTATTGTTACAAGTACTCTATAGGGTGCTTAGAATAAATGTCCAAATAAGTGTTCTCGATTTTTTTTTTTTTTATGCCCCTTTTTTTTATAAATATTAGTACCCATCACAACATGTTTCATTTAACATATTGATATATAACACAGTAATAATGTATTTTATTATCTCTCATGTAATTTACAAACTTAAAAATGGGAGGTGAAAGGGCCTCATAAGTGGAATAGCCTAGGGCTCTTTTCATCTAAATCCGGCACGGCGTATTCCAGACGGGTTGTGTACAAAGCAAAATATTTCGCTTCTAACTTGTCTAAAAGTGGAAATGCACTTCTCAACTCTCAACATTATCTTCTAATTAATTAGGGTTCACAAACCCTGTACATATCTAAACAATTTTCATGCTTCTATTTTCCCAGATCACTTAACAGTGGTTCCAAAGGAAACGAGTCGTGTTGTGATTCATTAGGTAGACACAATATAACAACTACCCCACCCCCACCCCCAACACTTAAGCCTAATTCAGTTTCTTCCTATCCATGCATGTTTGGCGAGATAATGGTTCAAATGCTCCTATTAATGGGGCCAAACACACACTAAGCAATAAAACGGGGAAATATCAAACTCCCAAATAATGCAAGACGTAACTTGGGAGGATTTTCTAATTAAATTTCTTTAATGGAACGTTTCAGTGGCTAAAACCGAGGAATAACTCCCCAGGGCAATATACATCGCATAAAATTAGAACGTCAATCTATCGTGGTTGGTTGATTTTCCCCAGCAAAGAATACGACAGATAACAATGGAACGAGTTCTGGAACGAATTCGAAAAGTCGAAGACAAACGCCAAACGATTTGCTGCAGAAGTTCTGCAAACCGCGAAAATCAATAGGAATTTTGTGGCTTGGGACTAATTAATTTTCCAAATAGCAGACGATATTTTCGACGCTTTTTTGTTCGGAATTTTATTTCTAGTAGGAAGAGGAAAAATAGGATTTCAGACGATTTTTTTTATGTGAGAAATTGAAAGAAAAGTTAATTTCCAAGCTGTGTGTTACTCTTGTCGTTTTCTTTTGAAATCCGTGTTTATCACTGCGTATGAATGAATTTAGTATGTTAAGCTCCATTCCGATGCACTGATGATTATTTGGTATATTGATATTGATAACTTAACAAGAACAATTAGGTTGAAACAAGAACTATTAGGTTGGTGCATAATTATCAGGCGTTTATTTGACGTGCTATAATTTAATAAAATCTACAGTATTTTATAAATTTATGAATGAAAATGTCCTTCTACTTTTAGGTTATAAAATGCCTTTCGATAATCATACTCGTAGAAGGAGGAGAAAAAAATATCGCAATAACGTATTATTAATTGTTAATTATGTCATAAAGATGAACTCTCTCTGCATTAGAACAACAACATATTTGCATTTATGTCATTTCTTTAAAAAAAAAAAATATTAATTATGGGCAAGTCATAGAACCAGCCCGCGAATGCTACGCCATTCCGATATATACGAAAATAATTTTTTTCCTCACCGAAAAAATTGCAATTGTGGATATTTTGGTACGCAATGACTCTAAATCATAAGATAAATTACTCTAATAAATGAACTCTAATTCATTACTTTATTTCATTCATGCCCCCCTTATAAGTTAACCGAAAGTAATAAATGCACACATATATGTATACATATCTGTATATATATCTTACCCAAGATGAAAATATAAAAAAATATATCCCCCTCCTAGGATTTATTAAACCCCAAATCTATGAATTCTTGAATAAAAATAGAGATTCCCTCGGCGATATATCGCAACAACTTCATTAAAATTCTGGGAGCGATTTCTGTGAAAAATTTATCCATAAATAATCAATCCGTTGGAAGCAAAAGGGAGATTTTCTCGCCCCCACCCTACCCCTGCATCAAAGGTGCCGTCGGAATCACTTATATCCGGGAGAGCGCATCCTCCAGGAAAATCGTCGGCCTCGTAAAGTTTCCACTCCCCAACTCAAAATCATTCTTAAATCCTTAGCCGCACGTATGAATAAGGTGCTTCTGTTTATCCAGTCCGGTGGTGTTTTATCCGGGAATTGGTGTTAGTAAGAAATAGAACCGGATTTTCGGCTGTTTCCGTAATGTCCGGATCTCAGTTAGCGTCCACGAAGGCGTTGACGATGGGCGTTCAGGGATTCGCAGTAAAAGGTTGAGTGTAAATCATTCACTTAGAAAAATAATTTAATACTGTAGTTTGCCCTGGATTATGTTCTGCTATACAAATGTTTTTCATTACATTTTATTCGTTGGGCCCTGATGGCCGAGTGGCTAGCTATCTGGCGCTCGGGTTCGGAGTTCCGGCAAAGACATGGTTGTTTGCAGTGGTTCGAATCCACTTTAAGCCGTAGGTCCAGGTCTAATATGACCGTAGAGCGTCACAGATCGCAATCAGACTTGCTCTCACTTACATCCTTCCCAAACTGTAAATGGGCATCTCAGCTATTATATTAGAGGTTTCAAGATGCGCGCGCATCATGGTTTCGCAGACTATAATCGAATTATTCTGCGAACTCATGACTGTAAACTCATCCATAAAACTGGGAATATATGTCCTTTATTCAAGAATATTATTTTTAAAATCAAAGTTCATTTTATATCATCATTTCGACCGTTAACTTTGAATATATGGATGAAAACATAATGCATTTTATAATACATTGATTTTCACTGCTTTTGCCATTCTAAAAAAAAAAAAATTTGATAAATCTCATGGACCGGGAAAATATTCAGGCGGGCGGCAGGTTGGCCATCCCTGGTTTAGAGGAGACATATTTCCGAAATGAAACTCAGATCCTAATTTCAGAAACTCCCTTCCTAATTTTTCCTCCGTAAAATTAGGGAAAATAATTCTACGTGTGAACTATTAGCAACCCATTCATGGTTAGAATATGCGGAAATTGAAATATTTCAATGTAAGGTTTATACGCTTCGCTATTAGCATTGAATTAATCTCCTGGATTTATGGCTTGACAAAATCACGGGCAGTCAAACAATCTGATTTATTTGCAGCTCAAATCATTGAATCTGCGCTCTTTGTGGTCGCTATTCAGAGGACATTAATGTCACTCTTAATAGGTTTTCGTGAGTAAAATATGCCCGCATTAATGCTTGTGCTTCATTTATGGGTGGAGAAACAACAACGACCCATTTTGTAATTCTCTTTATTTGTGTGGCGCATAATAATGTAACGCAGATAATACTGTGTACAAAAGTAATACCAATCTTCAATTTAAAATTCCCTAGGTTTATGGAATTTCATTTTTTTTTCTTTTTTTAGGTTACTATAACTGTCCTCGATATCTGTGTGAAGTTGACTTCAAAATATTCATTGGTGATCTCGTTACGCTTGGCTTTGTGAGAAGCTCTCAAACGGATTCCGGCGATTTTTGAACTGTCAGAATCAATTGGCCAAAGAACTTGCATTCACTTTTGATTGCGGAAACGTATAGAATGTTGCAGAAGGCATTTGGTGAGCATTCCTATACCGGAAAGAAATGTTTACAAGTGGTATAAACATTTCAAAGAAGGTGGAGAACGCGTTGAAGACGAAGAGCCCTCGGGTCGACCCTCCACCTCAACCGACGAAGCTCACGCCCAAAAATTAAAGATTGAGTGCTTGCAAAATTTCGATTTACAATTAAAGACTTTGCTGCTGATGTTGGAATATCAAAAGGATCGGTCCATTCCAGTTTGGGCCTCAAACGCGTCACATCTCGATGGGTACCGAAAACACTGAATGCGCCAGCTCACACTGCATTAATTCTTTACGAATTTTTGCCAAAAATGAAACCCATATCGTTCCACAACTACCGTTTTCACTTGATTTTTAGCATCGTGCTATTTCTGGCTATTTCCTAAACTCAAAAAGACCACTTCGTGAACACCGACTTGAGTCGATTGAAGAGACATTTCAAAAATCGCCGGAAACACTTTTAGCGTCTCACAGGACCGAGCGTAACTCAAGCACTAATGAATATTTTGACGTGAAATTTCTCACAGATGTCAAGGACAGTGCCGGTAACCTAAAAAAGAAAAAAAAAAGAAATAGCATATGCCCGGGAAATTTAAATTGAAAACTGGTCTTACTTTTTGGACTTTTTGTAGTAAGTGGCAAATGACATCAGGCAAAAACTGTCGATATTTGAGAACATATTTTGTAAAGGAACTCCCTCATGATCAAAAAAAAAAAAAATTTAATTACACAAAGCAAAAAAAGTGTATAACATGACACATTTTCACAAAATAGTAGAGAATAACAGGCAATTATGACTCTCATTAAAAAAAAAGAAGAAATTGAATGTTTTCAAGCACATTTCACAACAGGAACAAATACTCCTGTAATTCAAACGGGATGAAAAAAATGTAAAGAATTAAATTGTTTTGGTGGCATCTGTTATTTTAATAACTCAGTTTCGAAAACCTCCTCTTAATAGTTTATTAAAAAATCCATTTATTCTACACTCAAAATATCCAAACGAACACTTTCAATGCTTTCTATAATTAAGTTTTTAGAAAATGCACCGAGTTATTTTACTAAAAGCAATGTTCTTTACTCAGAAAAAAAATGAAGAAACGTGTAGCAAAAAAATTATTATATTAAACTCTGATAAAGTGAAAAAGTGAATAAAGAATACTCTGATAAAGTGAATACTCTGATAAAGTGAATAAAGCACAAAAAAAAAAATTAATTTTTTTTTTTCGAATATTATACCGTAACGAGATTTAACTGCCAAAGACACAGAATAAACAAAGGGAGAACCAAACTACCAACATAGAACATATGAAGAGTAAAAAAAAGAAAAAAATCAGTCAGAAAAATGTATGAGAAAAAACACCCAACAGCGCTAATTGTAGAAGTAAAAAGTCTAAATGCAGAAAGAACAAGTAATATAAAAAAAAAAAAAAATTAAAGTCAATTCCTACTTTTTTTCACTATATTTCGAAAAAGAGCGTTTACAAATAAAGTTGAAATTTTCCGCTTGTATCTGGCGCCATCTATTAGTAGATATATGCAACCTAAATAAAAAAAACTATAATTAATTATTTAAAATTAATGAATGAATTAATATTTGAGAAAACTGTATCAACATCAAGTGTTCATCCAGTACAAGTTCAAAAAAAATGTATTTGAAGTCGAGTGGAGGAATAAAAAATATTTTATGAACGATTAAAAATTTGAACAAAATATATATATAGGGAGAGTGTGAACTAATAGTAGGAATTGAAAAAAGAAAAGTGTATGAAAAAAAATTATTAAATTAAACTCTGATAAAGCGAACAAAAAGATTTTTTTTGGGGGGGAAATAACTTAACCAGATTTAACTCAAAGACACAGAATAAATAAAGAAAACCAAATTACCAAGGTAGAAAGTATTAAAGTAAAAAAAAAGTTAGAAAAATGTATGAGGAGAAAAACCCCAACAGCACAACTTAAGAGGCTAAATGCTGAATAAAAGAAGTAAAAAAGGAATGTAAAAAAGAAGAGAAGATAAAAAAAATTCCATGAAGGGAAGAAAGTAAAAAAGAAGTGAATGAAGTGTGAGTGTGAAAACTAAAAGCCATTCCGTGTAGTTGAGTAGTCGTGTAGTTGTCTGAGTCCTAAGCACTCGGATTAGCCAATGAAAAGAGCGAACGCTTAAAAATGGCTGAAATTGGGAAAGAAACAGAATGCTTGAATTTCAGAGGAATTCTTCAGAGAAAAAAATGGAATGCCGATTCATTAATTTACAGTTGGATAGAAATAAAAAGCGCTATTAGGACTGAAATTGTTAAGAAATTAATGAATAGCTTAATATAGTTCTTGACAAAAAATTGTAGTTTAGGAAAATATTAGTACTTTTCTCATTCAGATAAAGTTCATATTGTTAAAATATAATATATTTTATATCACTAAATATTTGCATAAATTGTCATATCAGTTTAAATATATTCAACAATATATTAAATCTTAATCAAAGAAGTGTTTTTCTTGCTACATATGTAAGTTAGTAATTAGATTAATCTCCTTGGGTCATTCTAAATCAAAGAATAAATATTTGTTTTTAAATTAATCTTAATAAATTTCGTTTTGGGAAATGTTTAAAAAAATCAAGAATATGAACACAATCAAAAGTGTTAAATAATTCATTTTACGTGAATAAATTCAAATGCATTTAAGCACACTAAAGCGCTACCATTCATAGCTGCACAAAAGAAATGACACTTAAACATTTCAAAAGAAACAAACATCGTTTATGAAAGCCGGTCTCTATTTAAAACCAAACGCTGAATGGATCGTTCGTCTTCAAGAATAACTCTTTTTACGAAGAATCGGACAACAACCCCCTCTTACATTTCCTGTTTTCCCAAAACATCCCCCCAGCTTTTTCTCCGGGAATTCTAAGGACTAAAAACCGGATAAATCATTTTTTGTCCTTTGCACGAGATGGTCCTTTCATGAACGACATAAAAGGACAACTCAAAAGGATTTGGGCAAAAAAATATGTAAATCAATTCATTAATATCTTTTGGCGGTTTGCAGTTAAAAACATTTACTTCCTTTTGTGCAAAGCAACATGTCTTTTTATTTATTTATTTATTTTTTTGGCGACTTTAGTGCGATGATGATCGTGCCGAATTTTGCTTTGCAGTTTTTCTTTTTAAAGAACATTTTAGTGGCATCAGTGTTCTCTATTTTACCTGCAGATCAAATGACAGGGCCTATCATCGCATTATGCAAATGGAGAAGATGGTGTAATTTAATTATTATTTTTTTTCTTTTCGGACACCGCTTAGATATCAGAGTGTAAAAGTAGTTTAAAGATTGGATGATTTTTATTGCGTTGTTTGTTTCCACCATTTTGAAAGGAAATAACTTTATTTCATGTACTGAATTTGTTTTTTATTTTCAGAATCGTAAGGTGGAAGTTTCAGTTCTTTTGTCTCTCTTTAATGCGATGTTTGTGATGCATTTCCAAAGTGGTCCGCAAGATCATTTGGGTTGACCTCCCGGCTTTAAACCCTGCTAACAGGAAAATGTACAAAATCTGTGCGTTCTTTTATGTATCTCTATATCTACCTAAGACTTAAAGCATAGTCAATAAAGATATCGTTAATAAGACTCCTTGAAGCTTGAATGTGAAAAAAAAATTTATTAAAACTGACCATAGACGTGAAGATAATGAAGGATAATATAAAAAAAAAATTTCGGATAGCATTCAAAATGATAAAAGGTTGAAATCCTAAATAAAAGGTTCATCCTGTATGAATCATTGGTTTTATGTTTATCAACAAATTTAAGAACGCATTATATCCATGTTCCGCTCAATATGAAGAATAAAAATGAAAGAAAGACTTTTGTATTACAGACCATAATCTTAGACAAACTACAGAATAAATTAGGGATTTCTAACACAAATGGTCTTGCTGACCGCTATGGAAATGCATCCTAACTCCTCGGGCCGCATATAAAATTATGTATACCCCTATTAGATTCATACACACAATAGATATTTTTGGAGTGAAAAATTTAAACATAAGGAGTTATTATTATTGTGTTTACTATTATTCTTAACATGCAAACATAGATAATATAATAATAGTAATGATACTAAACGCACATTGTCAAGAAATAGATAGCACTCAATTGAAATATAAAAAATATATAAATATAAATACAATATAAAAATATATAAATATAAATGAAATATAAAACGTATATAAATATAAATTAAATTTAAAAAAAAAATGAAATCATTCAAAAAAATATATTTGACTAGTGCGATATGTGCTTCTCCAATCTTTCCCTTAATCAAATTGATCAAATTCCCTTGCAAATCGATCTCTATTTGGATATTTGCACATCGTAATGCGTGTTGCAGGTGAGCGTCCGGCATGTTTGAACATGCTTTGTGTTGGGGCAATTTCATTTTAGAAAAAAAGGAAGAAACAAAAAATGATTTGCAAGTGGAAGTTGAACAACAATTTTGTATAAATTGACCTATCAACTTCACTATACTAAACAATATATTAAGCCATAATCAAAGAAGTATTTTTGTTACTATATATAGATGCTAGTCATTAGATTAATCTTCGTAGGCAATTCTAAATCATATAAACATTTGTTTTAAATTAATCTTAATACATTTTGTTTTGGGACATGTTTGAAATAAAAAAAAAAAAAATAAATAAAAAAACCAAGAAAATGGATACAATTCAAAGCGTTAAATAATTCATTTTACGTAAATAAATCAATTAATGTGCATTTAATGTGCATTTAATGTGCATTAATGTGCTTTAATGTGCATTTAAAACATTAAAGCACCTCTATTCAGAGAAGCACAAAAGAAATTACATTTTAGCATTTCAAAAGGCACAAACATCAATTCCTGAAATCCGGTCTGTATTTAAAACCGAACGCTGAACGGATCGTTCGTCATCAGGAAAAAACTACTTTTCTGAAAAGTCGAGCAACAACCACCTCTTACATTTCCTGTTTTCTCAAAAACATCCCCTCCCTCCCTTTCTCGTCCCCACATTTCCCGAATTCTAAGGACGAAAAAAGGAAAATCCTTTTTGTCCTTTGCTCGAGATGATCCTTCCACGAGAAAGCCGTCCGACATAAAGGAAAACCCAAAAAGGAATTTGGAGGAAAAATATGTAAATCCACTCATTAATATCTTTTGGCGGTTTGCAGTTAAAAACATTTACTTCCTTTTGTGCAAAGCAACATGCTGTCTTTTTATTTATTTCTTTTTTTAATCACTCTAGTGCGCTTATTATCGTGCCAAATTTTGCTTTGCAGTTTTTCTTTTTTAAAATACATATTTAGTGGCAGCAGTGTTCTCGTTTTTAATCTGCAGATCAAATGACAGGGTCTATTACGGAATTATACAAATGGAGAAGAAGATGGAATTTAATTCTTTCGATTTTTTTTTCTTATTCATTCATTTCCGAAAAGTTCTCGGATATTAAAGTGTAAAAGCAATTTATAGATTGGATGATTTTTATTGCGCTGTTTGTTTCCACCGTTTTGAAAGGAAATAACTTTATTTGATGTATTGATTTAATTTTTTATTTTCAGAATCATAAAGTGGAAGTTTGAGTTCTTTTTGTCTCTTTATAAAACGATAAACGTTTCAGATTTCAAAGCGTGAAAGTGGAGAATGTCAACGAAGCAGTTTTGTGTGCAGCACGATTAAAAACGAATTGCACGTATTGAATGTTTATAATACATTCGCTCGTGGACATTGCAAAGTTCACCTGGATGTATTATAAACGTACCATTACTAATAATAACATTATACATTATAGTGATAGTGTTATGATTAAAATATATAATATTTTCATTAAAGAAATTACTTTCATGCAATAATTTTTATTACATGTATTTGATTTATAGGTAATGTATTGTACTTAAAAATGTATTGAACCAAACCATCATCTGAGAACTGCATCAGATTCAGTATGATGATATATCGTGATGAAACGACTCTATCTCGATTCCCAACGATTCTAGAACTGAACTTAAAATATGTTTTAGAAAGCTGAATCCTTAAATTTTTTTAAAACATAAAGGCAAAAAAAAAATTTTTTTTTTTTTTTCTTGATATGAAGTGGGTCGGTTACCGTAACGAAATGGTGTGATTATGAAACAGCAACTGAGTTTTGAAGTAAAATAGCAGGTGATTTTATAGTTTATACCAAGTTGGGGCCAATCCAAATGATCTTGCTGGCCACTTTGGAAATGAATCCCTAACAAATGGACGCATACAAAATTATTATTAAATTTAGACTCACTCAATTATTCTGCGAACTCATCAATAAACCGGCCATATCTATCCTATATTCGCAAGAATATTATTTTAAAATCGAATTAATTTTTCTCATCATTTCGACAGTTCATTACAGGTTTACACTGTTCAGATATTGGCGAGAAAAAATAGTGTAGTTCATAGTTTGTTAAATAAACAACTGAAATTATAGACTTCTTCCAGCTTTTTCCCTTTGAAAAGTCAGCTTGCCATTCAATATAGAGCCATTCCTCTATCAGCTTACCCAGCCAACATAGAGCCATTCCTGCTAACAAACATAATTACACAATTTCCACTGTCTGTTTTGGTCTGACCGTCGATTCCTCCAACTTATGAATTCAAAATGATTCAAAGCTAAAACTGGATGAATTTTTGTTTTTCTTGCTCTAAAATCTGCTCGTTTTAATATGAGCAGGCATTAGCAACCTTCTGCCCCCATCCATGCAAGAGCCAATCGGATATGCAAATCAGAGAGCGCGGTTTGCAGAAAACGAGTTTTAATTGTTAGAAGAACCTGTACGCGATCACTCTTGGGGAGGGAAGGGGAAGAAAGAACCCTTTTAGAATGAGAACCTACGGGGGAAAGGGGGGAAGAGAGAACCCTTTTTAGAATGAGAACCCACGGGGAGATGCAAATTTTGTTTGTCTGATTATGAAAACTTTTGGCGCCGACTTGTTGTGATGCTTCTTCTAATGGGTTCGGAGCGGATTGCGAATCGGAATTGAATTAGGAAGGGGGGACTTGCGAGAAAAGGAGAAAATCAGGGCTCTCTCAAGGTTTGAATTCATGCAGGAGATATTTTTAAAAGTCCTAATTAATTTATCGAGCTGACTTTCGAAATAAAAAGAGAAGTTTTGAGTGAGTGTTGTATCATGGAATGCACCCTCAATAAGGATACTAAAAGTAAATGAAATTCCATAAGCCCAGGGAATTTTAAATTTAAAATAGGTCTTACTTTTCGGACACAGTAGTCAAGTTAAAGTTTGTAACTAACTAACTATAATCAAATCAAATAACTTGCTGTATAAGTTAACTCTAAGATCTACAGATATTCAAAAGATGTCTTCATTTCCATGCAATCTAACGCAGTGGCGGGAGTAAACAAATCCTGTTTGGCATCCCTTTATGAGAACCCAAATAGCATTTATCCGACAAAACATAGTGCACACAGCTCTTGCGGCGAACTTAACAAGAAGAATTCAATCCACAAACTCCCTTTTACGTGCTGTTCAATTTTTAGAAAACAAAATATGAAAAGGATTCCGTCTGTCAGTTCGTTACCACCCGTTTTGGTATTACCAACCGATGCACGAAAAAAAGTCCGGCATTTTTTCTGGAGTAGGCGGTGGAAGCGGATCTACAGGAATCGTTTGTTTTTTTTTGGGGGCAGTATGTAGATTTTGAATGCCAAACGTCGGCTTGGATTTCCTTGAAATGGGTTGATTGGTAATGCTTGGTTTGCTTTTATGGGAAGCGATGTCGGTACATAAAATTGGCTACAGTTGCATTGCAGAATTTGAACAAAATCTAATGGTTACAGTTAAAAGGGATACAGAAAACAAGTAATATAAAAAAATTTTTAGGTAAATTCCTACATTTTTTTCACTATATTATAGAAACCTGCAATTCTCTGCAACGTTTTGGACACCCCTACGATTTGGCAAATATTTCCACGCCCCCGAGTCTTATTCCCAGGGCCGTATTTTCCTATAAGCTAACTAGGCTTAAGCCTAGGGCCTCAAGATCGAGAGGGGCCTACATTCAAATTATTAGCAAAATTAGAATGGCACTATTCAAAAAACAGTAAACACTGAATAGAAAATAAGGAGAAATTATGAAATAAGCTTATCTGAATTGAATTTGCTTTAACCTCCAATGTATTGAATATAATTAATTTAATTTGATTGAAAATAGGATCATTTTTATTGCATAGTTTATATTCGTAGTTAAATTTTTTTTATTATTTGAATTTTGTTTCTTTGTAAATGTTTGTGTTATGTTTGATAAGTTGGTGTTACAAGTACTCTATAGGGTGCTGAGAATAAATGTCCAAGCAAGTGTTCTCGACTCTTTCTGTGCCCACATTTTTTATAAAGATGAGTACCCATCACAACATGTTTCATTTAACATATTGATATATAACATAATGATGTATTATTATCTCTCGTGTAATTTACAGACTTAAAAATGGGAGGTGAAAGGGCCTCATAAGTGCAATAGCTTAGGGCCTTTTTCATCTAAACGGTCCTGCCTTTTCCAGACGGGTTGTATACAAAGCAAAAATTGTTCGCTTCTGAACCAGGCTAAAGTGGAAATGTACTTCTCAACTCTCGAACATTTTCTTCTAATTAATTAGGGTTCACAAATCCTGTACATATCTAAACAATTTCCATTCTTCCATTTTTACAGATCATTTAACTGGGACTCCAAATGAAACGCTGGAACCGTGTTGTGATTCATTAGGTAGGTACAATTAAACACTCACCCCCGCCCCCTACATAACCCTAATTCGGTTTCTTCCTATCCATGCATGTTTGGCGAGATAATGGCTCAAACGCTTCTATGAATGGCGCCAAACACACACAAAACAATAAAACGGGAAATATCAAATGATGCAAGACTTATTATTTGGGTGGATTTTCAAATTAAATTTTCTTAATGGAACGTTTCAGTGGCTAAAACCGAGGAATAACTCCCCAGGGCAATATACGTCGCATAAAATTAGAACGCCAATCTATCGTGGTTGGTTGATTTTTCCCCAGCAAAGAATCCGCCAGATAACAATGGAACGAATTCGAAAAATCGGAGACAAAGGCCAAACGATTTACTACAGAAGTTCTGCAAACCGCGAAAATCAATAGGATTTTTGTGGCTTGGGACTAATTATTTTTCGAATAGCAGACGATAATTTCAACTCTTTTTGTTCGGAATTTTATTTCTCGTAGGAAGAAGAAAACAAAATTTCAGACGGTTTTTTTTTTTGTCATGAGGAATTGAAAGAAAAGTTAATTTCCAATCTGCGTTACTTTTATCGTTTTCATTTGAATTCGTGTTTGTCATTGCGTATGAATGAATTTAGTATGTTGAACTCCCATTTCGAAGCACTAATGATTGTTTGGTATAAAAAAGTCCTCAAAAAGAAGTTTATTTTTAAGGGGGGGGTGTATTTACACAAAGGTAAAGGGGGATTGTAATCGTTATTTTCTTCAGTAAGAATTTCATAATTTAGAAAAAAAAAGTCTATTAATGCATATTTGTAAATATTTTAAATTTTTTATATTTATAACTTTACTTTAAACACGAACTATTAGGTTAGTACATAATTATCAGGCGATTCTCTTACATGCTATACTTTAATAAAAATCTGCATTATTTTAAAATTTATGAATGAAAATATCCTTTAAATTTAAGAATATAAAAATGCGTGTCGATAATCGTACACGTATTCGTCGTATTATTAATTATTAATTATGCCATGAAGATGAACTGTCTGTGTATTGTCAGCTGCATTAGAACATCAACATATTTGAATTTATGTCATTTCTTTAAAAAAATTAATAGGTGTTTGACAAATCACAGAAAAGGCACAAATCTACTGGCGAATGATACATTATTCTGATATATACGAAATAATATTTTCTTCATCGAAAATTACAGCAGCGGATTCTAGGTACGAAATGACTCTAAATCATAAGGTACGTTACTTTAATAAATTAACTCCCAAATCTATTACTTTATCTTATGTATACCGTCCTTAAAGTAACCAAAACTAATAAATACACTCATATATATATATATATATATATATATATATATATATATATATATATATATATGAGGAAGAAATATTTGTAAGATATATATATCTTACACATGATGAAAAATAAAAAAAAAAAATATCCCCTCCCAGAATATATTAAACCCCAAATCCATGAATTCTTGAATAAAAATAGAGATTCCTCGGCCATATATCGCACACAACTTCATTAAAATTCTGGAAACGATTTCTGTGAAAAATTGTTCTGTAAATATTCAATCCGTTGCAACCAAAAAGGGTAATTTTCTCTCCCCCCACCCCCACAAAGGAGCCGCCGGAATCACTTAAAAGCGCATCCTCCAAGAAAATCGTCTACCTCGAAAAGTTCTTCACCCCGGCGCAAATCGTTTCTTAAATTGTGGGCCGCGCGTACCACGACGGTTACGAATAAGGTGCGTCTGTTTAACCAGCCCGGTGGTGTTTTATCCGGAATCGGAATGAGCAGGAATGAGATCCGGATATCCGGCTGTTTCCGGTCAGTCGTGTGCACGGAGACATTGGATGTAAAATGGTTTATTTTCAGGGATTCGTAGTAAAAGTTGAGTGTAAATCATTAAGTTAGAAAAAATTAATTTAGTCTGTAGTTTGTCTTGGATTATGGTCCGTTATACAGAAATGTTTCCTTACATTTTATTCCTTCGGGCCCTCATGGCGGAGGGCTAGCTCTCTAGTGCTCTGATTCGAGTCCCGGGTGTGCCACGGTTGTATGTAGTGGTACGGTATCCACATTAAACCGTAGCTCTCGGTCTAATATGGCTGCTGCGCGTAGGGCATAGGAATGATCTTAAGCCTTAAAAGAAAATATCTCCTCTATGCGAAATCTGCCAGTAGACAGACGGCCTTGGCCCACTCTGGGGCTGTTGCGCCAATAATGATGAAGAATTGGTTCTGATATACGTAAATCACAATTAATTAACTATTGATCATATTACAAATAGTTGGAAAAAAAATGAACCTCGAATTTTTATCTTACTTTCAAAATGTATGCCTTATTTTCCAGTTTCCGTTGTCTTCCATTTATAATAGAATTTTCCTTCGTAATTGTGGTGTCGTAAACGTTTTTTTGAGATAAAAGTATATATATATATATATATATATATATATATATGTGATAACATTTGTTTAATAGTTTAATAGTTATGAGCGAAGTCGTATAACAGGCACAAATCAACCCGCGAATGATATGCCATTGTGAAATAAACGAAATAATATTTTTCTTAATCGAAAATTACAGTTTGCGGATTTTCTAGCTACGAAATGACTCTCAATCATAAGATATGTTACTCTAATAAATTAAGTCCGAAATCTATTACTTTATTTCATTTATGCAACCTTTAAACTAACCAAAAGTAATAAATACACACAGATATATATCTATATATATATCTACATATATATCAAATCCTTGATGAAAGTATAAAAAAACATATCCCCTCCTAGGATATATTAAATCCCAAATCCATGAATTCTTGAATAAAAATGGCGATTCCCTCGGCGATATATCGCAGCTTAACTTCGTTAAAATTCTGGCAGCGATTTCCGTGAAAAAGTGATCAATACATATTCAGTCCGTTGGAAGCAAAAGGGGGATTCTCTCGCCCCCACCCCCTCCATCAAAGGTGCCGCCGTAAGAGCGCATATATCCGGTAAAGAGCATTCTCCAAGAAAATCGTCTGCCTCGTAAAGTTTCCACCCCCAGCACAAAATCGTTCTTAAATTTTGGGCCTCGCGTACTCCAGACTATTATGTATCAGATGCGTCTGTTTATGAAATCCGGTGGTGTTTTATCCGGGAATCGGAATTAGAAGGAATGAGATCCGGATTTCCGGCTGCTTCCGTTGACTTAGTGTGCACGGAGACATTGGATGGAAAAGTGTTTTATTTTCAGGCAGTGCAAATTTTCAGCAGTGTATTTTCAGTTGAGTGTAAATTATTAACTTAGAAAAAATTAATTTACTCGGTAGTTTATCCTGATTTGGTTTATCACTCTATGGTCCTCTTTTGCACACAAAGGCAAATCAGATCGGGACCTACTGCTCTACTAAGAGAATTCCGAACCACTACAAACATCCATGGCACCGCCGGGATTCCAGCCACTTACCTGAGGTACGGAGTGCTAGCCATTTGGCCAAAGGCCCCATAGTTTGTCCTGGATTAAGATCTGTAATACGAAAATCTTCCGTTACATTTTATTCTTCAAATTGTATGGAACATGGCTTTGATGCGTTCATAAATTTGTTAACAAATATTTTTTTCCTAATTTAGCTGACAAACACTTAGACATTTGTCTGGGATGCCTTAAGGTTAGTGCTGCACCGACGTTACTCACTGAGTACTCCCAGGAGGCGCGTGTATCTTAAATATAAGTTACGGACGCAGAGTAACAATACATTTGCAACGCCTGCGATCCTATTAGCTCTGGGATCTATGGTTTTAAAGTTGATTCCGAATCATTACAGACAGTTATGACGCCACCGGGACTCGAACCCGAAACCTGTGGTACCGAGCGCCAGACACTCGGTCATCAGGCCCGTTTGTTGATAAACATAAAGCCAATGATTCATACATAATCAATCTTACCATTAATATCATTTTGAATGCTATTCGTCATTTTTTATTCTCCTTCATTATCTTCATGTTCTGTGGTCAATTTTAATGAGTATTTTTTCACACACCGTTTTTGTACATGTTGCTGTTAGTTCGTTTAGAGCAGGTGTTGACAACCCACATGATGTGGCGGGCAAAAAGGAACCAACATTTAGTTTTCTAAAACATGTTTAAGTTCATTGTACAGTTCATGTCACAGTTAATTTTTAAATAGATGGATGCACACATAGTGTATTTTTTATATATATATTTTTTTCACTACTTTGGCCATGTGTGGCCAAAAAAAAAGTGTGACAAATCACATATTTTGTAAAAGTATGATAAATCTCACAGACCAGAAAATGTTCAAGGCGGGCCGCGGGTTGGACACCCCTGGTTCAGAGGAGGTATATTTTCCGAAATGAAACTCAGATTTCCCAGAAAAGGAGGAAAAATAAGAAAGAAACTGAAACTGAACTTTTCAGAAACTGAAATATTTCAAAGTAACGGCTTATACGCTATTTGCAGCTACGCTATTCTATTTGCACTGAATTAATTTCCCGGATTTATGTCTTGACAAAATCACGGGTAATCAAACAGCCTGATTTATTTGCAGCTCAAATCATTGGATCTGCACTCTCTGTGGCCTTTACTCGGAGGGCATTAACGTCAAGCTTAATAGGTTTCGGCGAGTATGTCCGCATTAATGTTTGTGTTTCATTTATGAGTGGGAAAACAATAACGCGCCATTTTGTTATTCTCTTTGTGTATATGGCCGATAACAATGTAACTGAGACATACTACTGTGTCCAAAAAGTAAGTTTCAATTTAAATTTCACGGAGCTTATGGAATTTCAATTCGGTTTTTTTTTTTTTTTGAGGTTGTTGCCACTGTCCTTGACATCTGTGGGAAATTTCACGTCAAAATATTCATTAGTGTTAGAGTTACGTTTGGTTTTGTGACACGCTAAAACGGATTCCGTCGATATTTGAAATGTCTGAATTCATTGAGCAAAGAACTTGCTTTTCAATTTTATTTACGAAAACGTATAGAATGCCCAAGAAGGCATTCGTGAGCATTCCTATATCGGAAAGAAATGTTTACATGAGGTATAAGCAGGTCAAAGAAGGCAGAAACGCGTTGGAGATGAAGAACCCCTGGTTGACCAACAACTTCAACCGACGAAGCTCACGTCCAAAATAATTAAGGTATGGTGCTTGCAAACCGTCGATGTACAATTAGAGACCTTGCTGATGTAGTTGGTATTTCAAAATTCCATTTTGAAAGATGTTTTGGGCCTCAAACGCATCAAATCTTGATTCTTACCGAAAACACTGAATGCGCAGCTGACATTGCATTGATTCTTCGTGACCTTTAGGCCAAAAAGGAAACCCATATCGTTCCACAACCACCGTATTCACCTGATTTAGCATCGTGCTACTTCTTTATCGTGCTACTTTGCGCGATCTTTTGCACGATTTAGCATCGTGCAAAAGACTACTCCGGGGACAACGTTTTGAGTCGATTGAAGGGACACTTTAAAAGTTTTCATAAGTTTTAACGTCTCACAAAGCCAAGCGTAACTCAAACACTATAAAAAATTTTGACATGAAATTTCTCACAGATGTCAAGGACAGTGCCAGCAACTTAAAAGAAAAAAAAATTGAAATACCATATGCCCGGGAAATTTAAATTGAAAACTGATCTTACTTTTTGGATACAGTAGTAAGTGGCAAATGACACCAGGCAAAACTGCCGATATTTGTGAACATATTTTGTGAAAGAACTTCTCATGATAAAAAAAATAATTAATTAATTACAGCAAACAAAAGTGTGTAGCTCCACACCTTTCCACCAAATAGTGGAGAATGACAGGCAATTGTGATTCTTATTAAAAAAAGCAAGCGAAATTGAATGTCTTGAAGCACATTTTACAACATGAACAAATGTTCCTGTTATTCAAATGAGATGAAAAAAATGTAAAGAATTAAATTGTTTTGGGGGCATCTTTAATTTTAATAACTGAGTTTCGAAAAACCTCGTTCTCAATAGTTTATTAAAAATCTATTTGTTCTCACTCAAAATATCCAAAGCCCTCTTTAGATGCATCCAATAATTAATTTTTTAGTAATTTCAGCATCGAGTTATTTTAATAAAAGCAATGTTCTTTACTCAGAGAAAAAAAAAAGGAAAGTGTATGAAAAAATTATTAAATTAAACTCTGATAAAGCGAACAAAAAAAAAAAAAATATTTTTTTCCAGAATGAGAACGTAACCCGATTTAATTCCCAAAGACACAGAATAAACAAAAGAAACCAAATTACCACTGTAGAACATATTAAAAGTAAAAAAAAAAAAAATAAAAAATGCAGCCAGAAAATGTATGAAAAAAAAAAAAACCAACAGCGTTAATTGTAGAAGTAAAAGGCTAAATGCAGAAAGAACAAGTAATATAAAAAAAAAAAAATTATTGTCAATTCCTACATTTTTTTTCATTCTATTGCAAAAAGGTCCTTTACAAATAAAGTTGAAATTTTCCTCTTACATCTGGTGCCATCTATTGGTAGATGCATGCAACTTAAATCTAAAAAAACTAAAATTAATAAATTAAATTTAATGAATGAATGAGTATTTGTAAAAACTGTATTAATACTAAGTGTCATCCACTACAAGTTCAAATAAAATGTATTTGAACTCGAGTGGATGAATAAAAAGTATTTCATGAACGATTGAAAATTTGAACAAAAGATATATATAGGGCGATTGTGAGCTAATAGTAGGAATTGAAAAAAAAAAAAAAGAAAAATAATTCAGTAAAAAAAAAAATGTATGAGATGACAAAAATCAGAACAGCATTAATTGTAAAAGTACGGAGACTGAATGTAAAAAGAAAAAGTAAGTAAAAAAACGAATGTAGAAAGAACAGAAGATAAAACAATTACAAGATTGGAATAAAGAAAACAGAAGTGAATGAAGTCTTGAGTGCGAAAACTAAAAGCTATTTCGTGTAGTTGATCTTCCGAAGCACTCAAATGTGTCAATGAATACAGCGAAAGGTCAAAAATGGCTGAAACTGGGAAAAAAAACGGAATACCTAAATTTCAGAGGAATTCTTGAGGGAAAAAAATGGAATGACGATTAACTAATTTACAGTTGGACACAAATAAAAAGCGCTGTTAGAGTCAAATTGTAAAGAAAGGAATAAATAGCTTAATATGTTTCTTAAAAGGATATACTTAAAGGGATACTGTGTCCAAAACGTAAGACCCATTTTCAATTTAAAATTCCGGGGCTTATGGAATTGCAATTTTTTTATATTTTTTTTTAGGTCGCTAGCACTGTCCTTGATATCTGTGTGAAATGTGACGACAAAATAGTCATTAGTACTTGAGATACGCCTGGCATTGTGATACGCTAAAAGTGATTTTGGCAATTTTTTAAACGTCGGAATTCATTGAGCAAAGAACTCCCGTTAAATTTTAATTTTGCTGATTTTTGATGATTAAAATATAATTTTGCTGATTTTATATATATTTTTAAAACATAGTATTTTTATATCATTTAACTTTTGTATAAATTGCCCAATCAACTTCACTGTACTTAACAATATATTAAACAATAATCAAAGAAGTATTTTTGTTACTATATACAGACGTTAGTAATTAGATTAATCTACGTCGGTAATTCTAAATCAAAGAATAAATATTAGTTTTAAATTAATCTTAATGAATCTTGTTTTGGGAAAAGTTTAAAATTGAAGGGGAAAAAACCACCAAAGAAAATGAACACAATTCAAAGTGTTAAATAATTCATTTCAACGTGAATAAATTCAATGCATTTGAGCACATGAGAGCGCTCCATTCAGAGACGCACAAAAGAAATTACGCTTTTAACATTTCAAAAGGAACAAACATCGGTCATGAAAGCCGGTCTGTATTTAAAACCGAACGCTGAATGGATTGTTCGTCATCAATAACTCTTTTTCAGAAAAGTTGAACAACAACCCCTCTTACATTTCCTCTTTTCCCAAAAACATCCCTTCCCCCCCCAATTCCCAACTATTTCTCCCGAATTCTAAGGAAGAAAAACCGGTTAAATCATTTTTGTCCTTTACACTCATTAATATCCTTTGGCGGTTTGCAGTTAAAAACATTTACTTCCTTTTGTGCAAAGCAGCATTTTTTTTTTTTTTTTTTTGCGACTTTAGTGCGATTATTATAGTGCCAAATTTTGCTTTGCAGTTTTTCTTTCTTAAAAAACATTTCAGTGGCAGCAGTTCTCGGTTTTACCTGCAGATCAAATGGCAGGGTCTATTATAAAATTATGCAAATGGAGAAGAGGATGGAATTTAATTCTTTCGATTGATTTTCTCTTATTTTTTTTTTCTCTTCGAACAGAGCTTGGATATTAAAATGTAAAAGCAGTTTAAAGATTGGAGGATTTTTATTGCGTTGTATGTTTCCACTGTTTTGAAAGGAAATAACTTTATTTCATGTACTGGTTTTGTTTTTTATTTTCGGAATCCCTAGATGGTTCAATTTCAGTTCTTTTGTTTCTCTTTAAAACTCTAAATGTTTCAGATTTCAACACGCGAAATTGGTTGGAGTAAAACAGGGGTGGCCAACCGAAATAATCTTGCGGGGTATTATGGAAATGTATCCAACTCCGCGGGCTACATATAAAATTATATATCCGCTATAAGATTGGGACCCACCAAAGACATTTTTTTGTAGTGAACAATTGAAACACGATGAGTTATTATTTTGTGTTCACAATTATTCTTACATCTAAACATAGATAGTATAATAATATTAGTGATACTAAACGTACATTGTAAAAAAATATAAAAATGAAATATAAAAATATACAAATTTAAACGAAATGCGAAAAATGATATCATTAAAAAATATTTATTTTATTAGGTGCGATAAGTGTTTTCCGCTCTTTCACTGAGCTTTTGCAAATCCATCTTCATTTGGGTATTTTCGCATCGTAATGGGTGTTGCAGGTGAGCGTCCATTATGCTTTGATTGTGTTTTGTGTTGGGTCCATTTCATTTTCGAAAAAAAAAAAAAAAAAAAAAAACGATTTGCAGGTGAGAATTAAACAACTTAACGAATTTTGAATAAATTGCCTTGACAGCTTTACTACGCTTAACACTATATTAAACCATAATGAAAGAAGTATTTTTGTCGCTATATATAGATTTTATAAATTAGATTAATCTTCTAAGTAATTCAAAATCAAAGTATAAACATTCGTTTTAAACTAATCTTAATACATTTTATATTCGGAAATTTTGAAGAAAAAAACAAAAACCAAGAAAATTAACACAGTTCAAAGTGTTAAGTAATTCATTTTATTTAAATAAATTCAATGCATTTAAGCGCATTAGAGCACTCCATTCAGAGACACACAAAAGAAATGACACTTTAACACTTCAAAAGGAACAAACATCGTTCACGAAATCCGGTCTGTATTTAAAACCGAACGCTGAATGGATCGTTCATCATCAGAAGTAACTCTTCTTTCAGAAAAGTCGAACAACACACTCTTTTACATTTCCTGTTTACTCAAAAACGTCAATCCCCCTACTCCCTTTTCTCGCCCCCTCCCACCTTTTTCGGCGGGAATTCTAAGGACGAAAAACCGGATAAATCCTTTTTATCCTTTTGCACGAGATGATCCTTTCACGAGCAAGCCGTCAGACATAAAAAAGTACAACCCAAAAAAGATTTTGGGAGAAAAATATGTAAATCAACTCATTAATAACTTTTGGCGGTTTGCAGTTAAAACATTTACTTCCTTTTGTGCTAGGCAACGTGCCTTTTTATTTATTTATTTTTTTGCGGCTCTAGTGCGATTAGTATCGTGCCAAATTTTGCTTTGCAGTTTTTTTTTTTTTTTAAAAGCATTTTAGTGGCAGCGGTGTTCTTGGTTTGACCTGCAGATCAAATGACAGGGTCTATTACAGAATTATGCAAATGAAGAAGATGATGGAATTTAATTCTTTTTGATTTTTCTTATTTTATTTTTTTCGAGCAGCGCATGGATGTTTAAGGGTAAAAGCATTTTAAAGATTGGATGATTTTTATTGAGTTTCCACCGTTTTGAAAGGAAATAACTTTTATTTCGTATTCTTGTTCTTTTTATTTATTTTCAGAATGAGACGGTGGAAGTTTCAGTTCTTTTGTCTCTCTTTAAAACGATAATCGTTTCAGAACACACGAAAGTAAACATTGATAGTATTATAATAACGATGATACTAAATGCACATTGTAAAGAAATATATAACACTCAAAATGAAATATAAAAATATGTATATATATAAAAGAAATAAAAACAATAACATCATAAAAAAAATATTTATTTTACGAGGGCTGTTTTTGTTTCTCCACTCTTACACTTAGCTTTTTCAAATCGATCTCGACTTGGGTATTTGCACATCATAATGGGTGTTGCGTCCGTTATGTTTCAGTGTGTTTTTGTGTTGGGTCCATTTCATTTTAGAAAAAAAAAAAAAGAAAAAAGGAAAAAAAAAACCGATTCGCTGATTAAAGTTGAACAACAACTTAACGAATTTTGAATAAATTGCCCTATCAACTTTACTATACTAAACTATATATTAAGCCATAATCAAAGAAATATTTTTGTTGCTATATATAGATGTTAGTCATTAGATTAATCTTCGTAGGCAATTCTAAATCATAGAATAAATATTTGTTTTAAATTAATCTTAATACATAGTTTCGGGAAATGTTTGAAAAAAAAAAAAAAAGCCAAGAAAATGGATACAATTCAAAGCGTTAAATAATTCATTTTACGTAAATAAATCTAATGCATTTAAGCACATTAAAGCGCCTCCATTCAGAGACGCACAAAAGAAATGACACTTTAACACTTCAAAAGGAACAAACATCAATTCATGAAATCCGGTCTGTATTTAAAACCGAACGCTGAATGGATCGTTCATCATCAGGAAATAACTCCTTTTTCTGAAAAGTCGAGCAACAACCCCCTCTTAGATTTCCTGTTTTCTCAAAAACATCCTCTCCCACCCTTTCTCGCCCCCACATTTCCCGAATTCTAAGGACGAAAAAAAGGAAAAATCCTTTTTGTCCTTTGCTCGAGATGATCCTTCCACGAGCAAGCCGTCCGACATAAAAGGACAACCCAAAAAGAATTTGGAGGAAAAATATGTAAACCCACTCATTAATATCTTTTGGCGGTTTGCAGTTAAAAACATTTACTTCCCTTTGTGCAAAGCAACATGCTTTCTTTTTATTTATTTATTTTTTGGCGACTCTAGTGCGATGATGATCGTGCCGAATTTTGCTTTGCAGTTTTGCTTTTTAAAGAACATTTTAGTAGCAGCAATTCTCGGTTTTACCTGCAGATCAAATGACAAGGTCTATTACAGAATTATGCTAATGAAGAAGATGATGGAATTTAATTCTTTCGATTTTTTTTCTTATTTTATTCTTTTTGACTCGAATACCGCTTCAATTTTAAAGTGAAAAAGCTGTTTAAAGATTGGGTGATTTTTATTGCGTTGTATGTTTCACCGTTTTGAAAGAAAATAACTTTATTTTATGTACGGGTTTTGTTTTTTTAGTTTCAGAATCAGAAGGGGGAAGTTTTATTTCTTTTTTCAATTCCTTCTATTAGTTCATGCTCTCCCTATATATATCTTGTTCACATTTTCAATCGTTCATAAAATACTTTTTATTGGTCCACTCAAATTCAAATACATTTTTTGAAACTTGTAATGGATGACACTGGATGTTAATAGATTTTTCAAATATTCATTCAGTCATTAAATGTAACTAATTAATTTTAGTATTTTATAGATTTAAGTTCAATATATCTACCAATATATGGCGCCAGATAAAGTTAAAAAAAATGAATGAATATTATTCATAAAGAATTTTCTGCATTACAGTGAAAAAAAGTAGGAATTGACTTTAATTTTTTTTTTTTTTATGTTACTTGTTTTCGGAATCAGCAGGTGGAAGTTTCAGTTCTTTTGTCTCTCTTTAAAAATATAAATGTTTCAGATTTTAACGCGTGAAAGTTGTTGGAGTAAAATAGGGGTGGCCAACCCAAATGATCTTGTGGACCACTTTGAAGATGCATCAGCATATGAAATGGCAGATATATAATTCCATATATGGCCCGCTCCACGGGCCGCATATGAAATTATATATCTGCCTATTCGATTGAGTCCCACTATGGACATTTCTTGATATGCAAAAATTGAAACATACTGAGTTATTATTTTTGTGTTTACTATTATTCTTTCATGTAAACATATATAGTATAATAATAATAATGATACTAAACGTACATTGTAAAAGAAACATATAACACTAAAAATGAAAAATAAAAAATATATATAAATATAAATTAAATAAAAAAAAAAAAATGAAATCATTAAAGAATATTTATTTTTCTAGTGCGATAATTGTTTCTCCATTCTCAATTTGTATATTTGCACACCGTAATGGGTGTTGCAAATTACCGTCCATTATGTTTGAGTGTGTTTTGTTTTAGGTAAATTTCATTTTCGAAAAAAAAAAAAAATCACAAGAGGTTTGCTCTGCCATCAACAATCCACTGTGCGTATCTAGGGATGATAACTGAGGCCACTGATCGTGAAACATAGATCTTATGAGTTTTTTAATATAATTGAATTATTCTGTGATCTCATAACTGTCACCTCAGCCATAAAACAGGTAATATCTGTACTATATTTGCAAGACTATTACTTTAAAATCAAATTTAATTTTTTGTCACAATTTCAACAGTTTATTTTTGAATATAGAGACACACCCATAAAGTATTTTTTAAATACAATGGTTTTCACTACTTTAACCATTGTAAAATAATTTTTTTTTTATAAAAGTGGGGTATATCTCACGGGGGGGTGAAGGATGCATGAGAAAAGGAGAAAATCAGGGCTCCTCTCGTTCGAATTGGAGCACGGAGATATTCTTAAAGTAATAATTAATTTACCGAGCTGGCTTTTGGAATAAAAGGAGAAATTCTAGAGTGAGTATTTGCAGTCTGAATAAGAACTTATGGAGTAAAGTTATAATATATATATACACACACAGAGTGATTATAATTAAAGTCCCATTTTCAAAATGCTGTCAGGAAAGGACCACTCGTCACAATGAGTTCACATTTGAACTGAAGATACTTGAAGAAGGGGAAACGGTACGGCATCAAAAAAAAAAAAAAAAAAAGGTTCCACCAATTTTTTCCATCCAATTGGGTATGACCTTGCTGTAGTGGATGGGCTTTCCACTCACAGTGTCACAACGGTTGAATGATTCGTCCTTTTTTTCCGTCAAAAAAACAATACAATCCAACACAATAAACACTACAGTTGATTTATTGTGCTACTCAAGTTGTCATTTCGATTCAAAATATCACTGGCAGCCGAATTCACTTTCTTTATGCCGCTTACAGTGTCGTCTATTAATATACTTTGGAACTTTTTTTTTTTGATGCTCAGTTTAAATTTATACTCATTATGACGAGTGGCTCTGACAGCATTTGGAAAGTCTTACTTTAATTATAATCATGGTGGTTCTGGTTACTCCAAAAGTGATTGCATATTTCAAAAATTCATTATAAAGGAAATAAAGCTGTGAAATATATTCGGTTTGCACAAATATGATCAGAGATGTATTGGATTTTTTTCTGTGCATAAAAAGATGATTCCAAAATTAACCAAAAAGAGGGCGCTCACAAGCTATACTGAAACTGCATTTCGACTATATTCACACAAACTGAAATTTTCGACGAGTTTATTGCCTTTATAATGAATTTTTGAAATATGCACTTTAATTTATGTACACAAAAAGACGGCAGTACGACAGACCAAACCTCAGATTTTTGCACTCAAGGATGTTTCAACTGGTAGTCACTGAGCTGTTTTGTAAATTAGAATCAGTATTAATATATTTTTAATAAATATATTTCTACATGTATGTAAATGATTGTAATATACATCAGGTATTTTTAAGTGAGCAGTAAAGTAAAAAAAAACCAAGATACTGAACTGAAGGTACATGAGGAAGGAAAGAACGGTACTGTACTGTACTGTAATGTATCTAACGGTACTGTATCTAAAAAGTTCTGCCGTGTATTAATATACGACACTGTAAGCGGCATACAGAAAGTGAATTTGACAGCCAGTGATACTTTGAATCGAAATGACAACGTATTGGGCATGTGTTGCACATTAAACCAATCGTAGTGTTCAATGTGCTTGAATGTTCCGGTTTTCGGACGGAAAAAATGACTTCCAAGTCATTCACCAGTTGTGACACTGTGAGTGGAAAGCCCATCCAGCAAGGTCATACCATAATGGATGGGAGAAATCGGTGGAACTGTTTTTTGATTCCGTATAGTTTTTCAATTCTTCAATTATCTTCAGTTCAAATATGAACTCATTGTGACGAGTGGTTCTTTTTTTTTTGACACCATTTTGAAAGTGTAACCTGAATTATAATCACCCTGCATATATATATATATATATATATGTGTGTAGGTGGGTGTGGGTGTGGGTGCGTGAGTGTAAGTAATTGGATGGGAAAAATCAGTGGAATTTTTTTGGAACTTAGTGTTTGATGCCATACTGTTTCCCCCTTCTTGAAATATCTTCAATTCAACTTTGAACTCATTGTGAAGAGTGGTTCTTTTTTTTAGCATTTTGAAAGTGGAACTTAATTATAATCCCCCTGTACATATATATATATATATATATATATGCATATATATATACATGTCTTAATGTGTGTATATTATTTTGCTTCACGGGTCCTTATTGAGACTGCATTCCGTGTTGCAAACACTCACTGAAATGTCTCTTTTTATTCCAAAAGTAAGCTCGGCAAATTAATTAGAACTTTAAGAATATCTCCGTGTGCCAATTCGAACGAGAGAGCCCTGATTTTCTCCTTTTCTTGCAAATCGTTCCCCCTCCTAATTCAATTCCGATACTCAACTTCGCTCCGAACCCATTAGGAAGCATCGCAACAAGTCGGCGCCAAAAAGTTTTCATATCGGCCAAACAAAATTTGCATCTCCCCGTGGGTTTTAATTCGAAAAGGGTTCTCTCCCCCTCCCCCAGAGTGATCGCGTGCAGGCTCTTCTAAAAATTAAAACTCGTTTTCTGCAAACTGTGCTTTCGGATTTGCATATCCGATTGGCTCTTGCATGGATGGGGGCGGAAGGTTGCTCATATTAAAAGGCGGGAGATTTTTAGCGGAACAGAAAAACCAAAATTAGTTCAGTTTCAGCTTTGAATCGCTTGAATTCATAAGTGGGAGAAATCGACGGTCAGACCAAATACAAGAATGGAAATTGCGTAATTATGTTTGTTAGCAGATAAGGTTCCATTTTGACTGGGGCAAGTTGATTGTTGCCACTCTTTTGAAGTGTAATTATAGAATTTTTCAAAACGAAAAAGCTGAAAGAGTATAAAGAAGTTTATTTTTTGTTTATTTAACAAACAAGGAACTACAATATTTTTTTCTCTCCAATACATGGACAGTATATACCAGGGGGAGTCCAACCCAAATGATCCTGCGGCCACTTTGGAATTGCATCCTAATTTCGCAGGCCGCATATAAAATTATATATCCCCCTATTAGATTTAAATTTACTGTAGACATTTTTATATTCGTATTACAACCTCTTATGTTAGATGTTCCTGCGCATCATGAGTTCGTAGAATATAATATAATTATTCTATGAACTCATCCATAAAACAGGCACAATCTGTCCTATATTCGCAAGAGTATTATTTTAAAAGTTAATGTTTCAATAGATGGATGCACACATAATGTATTTTTTTAACTCATTGTTTTTCACTACTTTGGCCATTATAAAATAAATATATTTTGTAAAAGCGTGATAAATTTCGCAGGGCGGAAAAATGCTCAAGGCGGGCCTCAGGGTGGCCACCCTTAATATATACCATATACCCACCTGCTATTTTGCTTCATAACTCAGTTGCTGTTTCATAATCACACCATTTCGTTAAGGTAACCTACCCTCTTCATTTCAAGTGAAAATAAAAGGTTTTTTTTTTTGCCTTCATATTTTAAAGATCAGACATTTAGTTTTCTAATGTTTAAGTTCATTTCTAGAGCGATTAGAAATCGAGGTCCTTTTATCACGATTTATCAGGGATACTGCATTCATGATTATTTGATCTCGATTTTTTAATAATGACTTGTATGCACTGATTCTAACACACCAGTTGCGAGTAGTTCACTATCAATTCTGTCACAACAATTCTAAAGAATTCCATCATTATTATTCTGTCTAAAAATTCCATACAATTCTATCTTTTCTAAGCGATTTTTATCAATTCGATAAAAATCTGTCAATTTTATTTTATCGATTCTATCAATTCTAAAGAATTTTATTCCTTTTTATTCTAACAATTCTATATTAAGTTTAACAATACTATATAATTTCACATTCGGTATAATTTTGAACACATAAAAAATACTTCTAAGAATGTAATACATGGATTAAAAATTATAGCATTAAAGTATTTCATTATTTATATTTTAATTATAATACTATCACTATAATGTTATTACATGGAAGGCAATATACCAGTGAATAATATACTGTCCAGAATGTATATACCAATCGTTTATAATACCTGCATGCATTTACGTCCCAAGTTAACTTTGCAATGTCCACGTGCGAATGTATTAAAAACGTTCAATAATTGCAATTCGTTTTTAATTTTGCTGCACACAAAACTGCTTCGGTAACATTCTTTTATTCCAACCACTTTTGTGCGTTGAAATCTGAAACGTTTATCGCTTTAAATAGAGATACAAAAGAACTCAATCTTCCACTTTTTGATTCTAAAATAAAAAAAAAATAACCAGTACATTATATAAAGTTATTTCTTTTTAAAACGGTGAAAACATACAACACAATAAAAATCATCCAATCTTTAAACTGCTTTTACACTTTAATATCCAAGTGCTGTTCGAGAAGGAAAAAAAACTCAAAGAATTAAATTCCATTCTCTTCACCATTTGCATAATTCTGTCATAGACCCTGTCATTTGAACTGCAGGCAAAACTCAGAACACACTGCTGCCACTAAAATGTTTCTTAAAAAAGAAAACTGCAAAGCAAAATTTGACACGATACTAATCGCACTAGAGTCGCAAAAAATAAATAAAAAAAAAAAAAGAAGCATGTTGCTTTGCCCAAAAGGAAGTAAATATTTTTAACTGCAAGCCTCCAAAAGATATTAATGAGCTGATTTACATATTTTTTTGCCCAAAATCCTTTTTGGGTTGGCCTTTTATGTCTGCTCGTGAAAGGATCATCTCGTGCAAAAGGATAAAAATGATTTATCCGGTTTTTCGTCCTTAGAATTCGGGAGAAAAAAAGGTGGGAATAGGAAGGGGGATGTTTTGGAGAAGCAGGAAATGTAAGAGGGAGTTGTTCGACTTTTCTGAAAAAGAGTTATTTCTGATGACGAACGATCCATTCAAGCGTTCGGTTTTAAATACAGACCGGCTTTCATGAACTATGTTTGTCCCTTTTGAAATGTTAAAGTGTCATTTCTTTTGGGCGTCTGTGAATGGTAACGCTTTAATGTGCTTAAATGCATTGGATTTATTCACGTTGAAATGAATTGTTTAACACTTTGAATTGTGGTCATTTCCTTGGGGTTTTTTTTTTTTCAAACATTTCACAAAGCAAAATTTATTGAGATTTATTTAAAGCAAATATTTATTCTTTGATTTAAAATTGCCTACGAAGATAAATCTAATTACCAACGTCTACTGTGTCCAAAAAAATAAGACCCGTTTTCAATTAAAAATACCCGGGGCTTATGGGATTTCAATTTTTTTCTTTTTTAACTTGTTGGCACTGTCCTTGACATCTGTGGGACGTCATGAGTGTCTGAGTTATGCTTGTCTTTGTGAGACGCTAAACGGCGATTTTGAAATGTCTCAATTCATTGAGCAAAGAACTTGCATTCAATTTTATAGTACATACATGTAGTATCCATTATTGCTAATTTAGGTTTTAAGTTTTTGTTGGATATCCTTAATTCTTTCCTTTCTTTGATGTACCACAGCAAGTATCGTGAATAGATAAATCTGCTACAAAATTTTGTGACAAATAAATGGCACTTAACTAAAATTTAACTTTAATTGAATGAGAAATGTGCTAACATTTTAGTAAACTGCAATATGTTGTCATGTTATATCCTTTAAAGAACCATATTAAACTATGTATTATTTCTTTACAAATGTGACTCCTAAGAACGCATTTTATTTGTATATCCAACTGTAGATTAGTTAATCGTCATTCCATTTTTTTCTCTGAAGAATTCCTCTGAAATTAAAGTATTCTGTTTCTTTCCAATTTCTGCCATTTTTGACCCTTCAAAAATGGCAGAAATTGGAAAACTGTTTTCATTGGCTCATCTGAGTGCTTTGGGAAGATCAACTACACGGAATGGCTTTTAGTTTTCACACTGAAGACTTCATTCACGTCTTTTTTTCCTTTCTTCCATTCTAGGAATTTTTTTATCTTCTCTTCTTTCTACATTCGTTTTTTTTTTTTTTTTTCCTATCTACATTTGGTCTCTTACTTTTACAATTAGTGCTGTTGGATTTTTTTTGTTTTCCATACATTTTTTAACTGAATTTTTTAAATTTTTTTTTTTATTTTTAATAAGTTCTACCTTGGTAATTTGGTTTCTCTTTGTTTATTCTGTGTCTTTGGTGTTAAATATGGTTACGTCATTATTCGAAAAAAAAAAAATTAATTTTTTTTGTTCGTTTTATCAGAGTTTAATTTAATAATTTTTTCATACACTTTTCTCTTTCTTTTTCTCTGAGTGAAGAACATTGCTTTTATTAAAATAACTCGATGCATTTTCTAAAAACTTAATTATAGAAAGCATCGAGAGTGTTCGTTGGATAATTTGAGAGAGAAATAAATGGATTTTTTAATAAACTATTAAGAGGAGGTTTTTCGAAACTCAGTTATTAAAATAACAGATGCCTCAAAACAATTTAATTCTTTACATTTTTTTTTCATCCCAGTTGAATAACAGGAGCGTTTGTTCACGTTGTAAAATATGCTTGAAGATATTTAATTTCTTTTTTATTTTATAATGAGAATCACAATTGCCTGTTATTTTGTGAAAATGTGTGGTGCTATAGAGTTTTGTTTGCTTTGTTTAATTAATTTTTTTTATCATGAGCTGTTCCTTTACAAAATATGTTCTCAAATATCGACAGTTTTGCCTTATGTCATTTGCCACTTACTACTGTGTCCAAAGAATAAGACCAGTTTTCAATTTAAATTTCTCTGGCACATATTATTTCAATTTTTTTCTTTTTAGGTTGCTCGCACTATCCTTGACATCTATGTGAAATTTGACGTCTAAATATTCATGAGTGTTTGAGTTACGGAGTTCATTGGTGCCTGCATTACGCTTGGCTTTGTGAGGCGCTAAAACTGATTCCGGTGATTTTTAAATGTCTCTTCAATCTATACAAAACGGTGCGCCCAGAGTGGTCTTTTGAGTTTAGGAAATAGCCAGAAGTAGCACGATGGTAAATCTGATGAATACGATGGTTGTGGAACGATATGGGTTTCATTTTTTGAGGAAAAGTCACGAAGAATCAATGTAGCGTGAGCTGGCACATTCAGTGTTTTCGGTACCAGCAAAATTGGGCGCGTTTGAGGTCCACAATGGAATGCTCCGATCCTTTTGAAATTCCAACGTCATCATCAAGGTCTCTAATTGTAAATCGATGGTTTTTGCAAGCACCAGATCTTTAATTTTTTTGGACGTGACCTTCGCCGGTTTATGTGGAGAGCCGACCAGAGGGCTCATCGTCTTCAATGCGTTCTTTGCCTTCTTTGAACTGTTTTTATCTCTTGTAAACATTACTTTCCGATATAGCAATGCTCACCGAATGCCATTCGCAAAAAAATGGAATGCAAGTTCTTTGCTCAAATCATTCAGACAATTCAAAAATCGCCGGAATCCGTTTTAGCGTCTCACAAAGCCAAGCGCAACTCAAGCGCTAATGAATATTTTAACGTGGAATTTCACAGAGATGTCAAGGACAGTGAACCTAAAAAGAAAAAAGAAAAGACAACCTAAAAAAAAAAAAAATGAAATTCCATAAGCCCTGAGAATTTTAAATTGAAAACTAGTCTTACTATTTAACCAATATTATGTCTCAGTTACATTGTTATCCGACGTATAAATAAGGAGATTTACAAAACGGGTCGTTATTGTTTTCCCACCCATAAATGAAACACAAACACTAATACGGACATATTTTACTCGCCCAAACCTATTAAGCTCGACGTTAATGTCCTCTGAATAACGACCACAGTGAGAGCAGATTCAGTAATTTGAGCTGCGAATAAATCAGATTGTTTGACGACCATGATTTTGTGAAGCCATAAATCCAGGAAATTAATTCCATGCAAATAGCGAAGCGTATAAACCGTTACTTTGAAATATTTCGGTTTCTGAAAACTAGAACCATGAATGGGCTGCTAATAGTTCTCACTCAAACTTATTTTTCTCCTTTCAGGAGATCTGAGTTTAATTTCGGAAATATACCCCTTCTCTAAACCAGGGGTGGCCAACCCGTGGCCCGATTTGAATATTTTCACGACCCGTGAGATTTATCTTCTTTTTTAAAATGGATAAAGTAGTGAAAACCAATGTATTAAAATAATACATTATATGTGCATCCATATATTTAAAAATGAACTGTCGAAACGATGATATAAAATGAACTTTGATTTTAAAATAATAGTCTTGCGAATATATGACGGATATTTCCTGTTTTATTGATGAGTTAATTACTAATTCATGATAGTAATAGTTGGTAATTTTATTTATGAGAAAGTTAGTTAGTTATTAATTTCAGAATTAAATTATATTCTACGCACTCATGATACGCGCGCATCTTGGAATATCTAATATAACAGGTTCTATATTTCATTTTAAGTGACCTCAGTTACGCAGTGACCATCCCTAGATACGCATAGTTGATTGTTGATAACAGAGTAAATCAGACTTTTAGTTGAAGTTCTTAGCTGATGCGCGCTATCGATTTGCAAAAGCGAAGTGAAAGACTGGAGTGATATATAATTATATATTTCTTTATATTTCATTTTTAGTGTCATATATTTCTTTACAATGTGCGTCGTTTAGTATCACTATTATTATATTATGTATGTTTACATGTTAAGAGTAATAACTACACAATAATAATAATTCCTTCTGTTTCCATGTTTCACTCCAAAAAATGTCTATAGTACGTCTAAATTTAGTATGGGGATGTACACTCAAGAGCCAAAACATTATGACCACCCCTACATTTTGCAATGAACTCGCCTGGATGACGTGGAAGGCACGTGATCAGGTGGAAGTGGTATTTAACTGGTATTAAGTGGTGGTATTAATCTATGCCAAGGCGGGTTGAAGCTGTGTTGTGCGCCAAAGGTGGGCCAACTCGTTATTGACAGGTGGAATAATGTTTTGGCTCTGAGTGTATAATTTTATATGCGGCCTGCAAAGTTAGGATGCATTTCTAAAAGTGGCCCGCAATTTGGGCTGGCCACCCTGCTTTAAACGAGCTAACAGGAAGATGTACAGAAACTGTATGTTCATTGATGTATCTCTAAATCAACCTAACACTTAAAGGTAGATAAAGAAGAATCTTATTAATGATAAAGATGTCGTTAATAAGATTCCTTGAATCTTGAATGTAAAAAATTATTCATTAAAATTGAACACAGAACATGAGGATAGTGAATAATAATGTGAAGAAAATGACGAATAGCATTCAAAATTATCCTGATGAAAAAGTTGATAAATCATTGGCTTTATGTTTCTCAACAGATTTACGAATGCATTAAATCCGTATTCCGCTCAATATGAAGAATAAAATCTTTTTGTTCTTATGCAGCTGGCAAACACTTAGACAGCGGTCTAGGATGCCTCAAGGCAAGCGCTGCACAGACGTTACTCACTTAGCACAACCGAGGGGATGCGTGTAACTTGAAGATAAGCTACGGATGCGGAGTAACACTAACTCCCCAACGCTCTATTAATTAAACAATCATGATAGCCGGGAGCTACGGTTTTAAAATGGATTCTGAACCCCTATAAACATCCATGGTTTGCACGGATTCGATCCAGAAACTTGTCGTACCGAGCGCCAGAGAGTTAGCCACTCGGCCGTCAGGGTTTGAAGAATAAACTGTAATGAAAGACTTTTGTATTACAGGCCATAATCCAGGATATACCGTGAATCCTGGTCGCTAGCGGTCTGGCAATAGGTACACAGGATTCGGGGTTGAATCCCTGCCGTACCATGGATGTTCGAATCCACATTAAAGTGTAGATCTCGGTCTGTTTATCCTACGTGTCACACGATGACCGTAAAATGATAAACCAGGATACACTACAGAATAAATTAATTTTTTTCTAATCTAATGATTTACACTCAACCTTTTACTGAAACTGAAACTGAACCCCTGAAAATAAACCATTTTTTCATCCAACGCCTCTTTTTACACCACTGAGAGCCGGCCTGAGATGGAAACAGCCAGATATTCGGTTCTCATTTCTGCTAATTCAAATACCCGGATGAAACACCAACCGACATGGATAAACAGAAGCACCTCATTCGTAACCGTCGCTATACGCGCGGCCTAAAATTTAAGAACGATTTGCACTGGGCTTGGAAACTTTACGAGGCAGACGATTTTCTTGGAGGATGCGCTCTCCCGGATATAAGTGATTCCGGCGGCACCTTTGATGAAGGGGTGGGGGTGGGCGAGAAAATCCCGCCTTTTGCTTCCAACGGATTAAATATTTATGTATCATTTTTTTCACGGAAATCGCTTCCAGAATTTTAACGAAGTTGAGCTGCGATATATCGCCCTAGGAATCTCTATTCTTATTCAAGAATTCATGGATTTGGGGTTTAATATATACTAGGAGGGGATACATTTTTTTTTTATATTTTTATCGTGGGTAATATATATATTGAGATATGTATATATACATATATGAGTGTATTTATTACTTTGGGCTAGTTTAAGGGTGGCATGAATAAAATAAAGTAATGGATTTTGGAGTTAATTTATTAGAGAATCCTATCTTATGATTTAGAGTCATTTCATACCTATAATCCGCAACTGCAATTTTCGTACCAATGAGCATTACATTCATCCATTTCGTACCAAGAATATCCGCAACTGTAATTTTCGATGAAGAAAAAAATTATTTCGTATAGATCGCAATGGCGTATCATTCGCGGGCCGATTTGTGCCTTTTCTGTGATTTGTCACATACCTATAAATTTTTTAAAGAAATGACATGAATTCAAATATGTTGTTGTTCTAATGTAGCTGGCAATACAGAGACAGTTCATCTTTATGCCGTAATTAATAATTAATAATACGCCATTGCGATATCACTTTTTTCCTCCTCCTACGAGTATGATTATCGACACGCATTTTTATAACCTAAAAGTAGAAGGATATTTTCATTCATAAATTTATAAAATATTGTAGATTTTTATTAAAATGTAGCACGTCAAAGAAACGCCTGAAAATTATGCACCAAGCTGATAGTTCTTGTTTAAATTAAAGTTATCAATATAAAAAGAATTAAAATTTTTACACGTATGCATTAATAGATTTTTCTTTCTAATGTATGAAATTTATACTGGCAAAAATAACTATTACCACCCCCACCCCTCATTGAGAAAATCATCTTAAAAATAAACTTCCTTTTGAGAACACTTTTTATCCCAAACAATCATTAGTGCATCGAAATGGGAGTTCAACATACTAAATTCATTGATACGCAATGATAAACACGGATTCCAAAAGAAAACGACAAAAGTAACACAGCTTGGAAATTAACTTTTATTTGAATTCCTCATATAAAAAATCGTCTGAAATTTTTTTTTTTTTTTTTTTTTTTCGTCTTCCTACTGGAAATAAAATTCCGCACAAAATGCGACGAAAATATCGTCTGCCATTCGCAAAATAATTAGTCCCAAGCCAAAAATCCTATTGATTTTCAAGGTTTGCAGAACTTCTGTAGTAAATCGTTTGGCGTTTGTCTTCGACATTTCGAATTCGTTCCTTTGTTATCTGGCGTATTCTTTACTGGGGAAAAATCACCCAACCACGATAGATTGGCGTTCTAATTTTATGCGATGCATATTGCCCTGGAGAGTTATTTGGAACGGGGATTCATTGGTTTTATCCACTGAAAACGTTCCGTTAAGAAAATTTAATTTGAAAATCTACCCAAGTATGTCTTGCATCATTTGGGAGTTTGATATTTCCCGTTTTATTGTTTTGTGCGTGTTGGCGCAATTAATGTGAACCGTTTCAACCATTATCTTGCCAAACATGCATGGATAGGAAGAAACCGAATTAGGGTACCTACCTAATGAATCACACTTGGAACAGTGTTAAATGATCTGTAAAAATAGAGGCATTCAAATTGTTTAGATATGTGCATGGTTTGTGAACCCTAATTAATTAGAAGATGATGTTGAGAATTGAGAAGTGCATTTCCACTTTAGCCTAGTTTGGAAGCGAACAATTTTGCTTCATATAAAATTTGTCTCGAATACGACTCGGGGCTCTTGGAAATCTTTGCCAAATCGATGGGTGTCCAAAACGTTGCACAGAATTGTTTGCCTTTCTTTCTTTGCTCAATTTTGCTCCACAAGTCCTTATTGAGACAGCATTCCGTGTTTCAAACACTCACACTGCATTTCTCTTTTTATTCCAAAATTAGCTCGATAAATTAATTATTACTTTAAAAATATCTCCTCTCCAATTCGAATCAATGAGCTCTGATTTTCTCCTTTCCTTGCAAATCGTTCCCCCTTCCTAATTCAATTCCGATACACACTCTGCTTCCAAACCCATTAGGAAGCATCGCAACAAGTCGGCGCCAAAAAGTTTTAATAATCAGCCAAACAAAATTTGCATCCCCCCCCCCGTTGGTTCTCATTCGAAAAGGGTTATCTCCCCCCCCCAGAGTGGTCGCGTGCAGGTGCTTCTAAAAATTAAAACTCGTTTTCTGCAGCAAACCTCCGCTCTGATTTGCATATCCGATTGGGCCTTGCATGGATGGAGGCAGAAGGTGGCTAATACCGGCTAATATTAAAACGCGGGAGATTTTAGTGGAACCGAAAAACAAGAATTCATCAAGTTTAAACTTTGAATCGCTTGAATTTATAAGTTGGAGGAATCGACGGTCAGAGCAAACAGAGGAATGGGAATTGTGTAATTATGTTTGTTAGCATGCAGAGCTCTATGTTTCGCTGGACAAGCTGATCGTTGGTATCCTTTTTGAAGTGTAATTATAGATTTTAACAATGGGAAAAAGCTGAAAGAGTATAAAAAGAAGTTTATTATTGTTGCATATATACATATAGCAAATATACTATATAGCAAAAAAAAAAAAATGATTTTGATTTAATATATCGTTAAAGTATAGTGAAACTGATACAGGGCAATTTATACAAAATTTAATGATATAATTTTTTGTTCTAATCCTGCTGGCAAACACTTAGACAGTTGTCTTGGATGCCTTAAGGCAAGCACCACACCGACGTTACTCACTTTAAGCACTACCGTCAGATTGCAGATATGCTACGGACTCGAGTAGAACTACCCCCGCAATACTCTACGATCTTACTAGACCAGAGGTACGATTTAAAAGTGATTCGAACCACAAAAACATTACAGTAATGGTACGTTTATAATGCATCAAGTGAATTTTGCAATGTCCAAGAGCGAATGTAATATATACGTACAGAATTTTTGATAGTTCTGCATACAAATCTGCTTCTTAACTCCAGCTACTTTCGCGTGTTGAAATCTGAAACGTTTATCGTTTTTAAAGAGAAACAAAAGAACTAAAAAATTCTGATTCTGAAAATAAAAAAAATACATGAAATAAAGTGATTTCCTTTCAAAACGGTGGAAACAAACAGCGCAATAAAAATCATCCAATCTTCAAACTGTTTTTACACTTTAATATCGAGCTCTATTCGAGAAGAAAAAAATGAATAAGAAAAAAATCGAAAGAATTAAATTCCACCTTTTCTCCATTTGCATAATTCGGTGATAGACCCTGTCATTTGATCTGCGATTAAAAACCGAGAACACTGCTGCCACTAAAATGTATTTTTAAAAAGAAAAACTGCAAAGCAAATTTGGCACGATAATCGCACTAGAGTGATTAAAAAATAAATAAATAAAAAGACAGCATGTTGCTTTGCACAAAAAGGAAGTAAATGTTTTTAACTGCAAACCGCCAAAAGATATTAATGATTCGATTTACATATTTTTCGCCAAAAAATCCTTTTTGGGTTGTCCTTTTTGTCGGACGGCTCTTGCTCGTGAAAGGATCATTTCGTGCAAAGGAAAAAAATGATTTATCCGGCTTTTAGTCCTTAGAATTCGGGAAAAAAGGTGCGAAGGGGGAATGGGGGGGATGTTTTTGAGTCAAAACAGAAATGTAAGCGGGGGGTTGCTGTTCGACTTTTCTGAATAAAAAAGTGCATTGAGCATTGAATAAAAAGTGCATTGAGTGGCATGAGTGCATTGTGTCCGGAGGGGATTATTTTGATGGCGCTGAAAAATTTGGAGGAATAAAAAGAGTTTTTGAAAAAAAAAAAAAAAAATTCGTCTTACTTTTTGGGCACAGTAGTGTACGCAATTCATTTTTAATTGTGCTGCTCACAAATCTGCTTCGAAGACATTCTTTTACTCAAACCACTTTCGCGCGTTGAAGTCTGAAAACGTTTATCGTTTTATAGAGACAAAAGAACTGAAACTTCTAAATCCAAAATTAAAACACCAAACCAGCACATGAAATAAAGTTATTTCCTTTTAAAAAGTGGAAACATACAACGCAATAAAAATCATACAATCTTTTAAACTGCTTTTACACTCTAATATCCAAGCGCTGTTCGAAAAAAATAAGAACCAAAAAAAAAAAAAAAAAAAATTAAATTCCATCCTCTTCTCCATTTTGCATAATGCTGTAATAGACCCTGTCATTTGAACTGCAGGTAAAACCGAGAACACTGATGCCACTAAAATGTTTGTTAAAAAGAAAAACTGCGAAGCAAAATTTAGCACGATAATAATCGCACTTGAATCGCCAAAAAAAAATAAATAAATAATAAAAGGCACGTTGCTTTGAACAAAAGGAAGTAAATGTTTTTAACTGCAAACCGCCAAAAGATGTTAACGAGTTGAGTTACACATTTTTATGGGTTTTGTCCTTTCGTGTCGGACGGCTTGCTCGTGGAAGGATCATCTCGTGCAAAGGACAAAAATGATTTATCCGGTTTTTGTCCTTAGAATTCCCGCTGAAAAGGGGGGAAATGTAGGGGTGGAAGGGATGTTTTGGGGAAAACAGGAAATGTAAGAAGGGGTTGTTGTTCGACTTTTCTGGAAAAGAGTTATTCTTGATGATGGACGATCAATGAGTTTCAGTTTTAAATACAGATCGAATTATGTGAACGATGTTTGTTCCTTTTGAAATGTTAAAGTGTCATTTCTTTTGTGCGTCTCTGAATGGAGCGCTCTAATGTTCACGTAAAATGAATTATTTAACACTTTGAATTGTGCTCATTTGCTTGGGGTTTTTTTGTTCAAACATTTCCCAAAACAAAGTTTATTGTGATTAATTTAAAACGAATATTTATTCTTTGATTTAGAATTATCTACAAAAGATTATTCTAATTACAAACTTCTATATACAGCAACAAAAATAATTCTTTGATTATAGTTTAATATATTGTTAAGTATACTGAAGCTGATACTGCAATTTATGCAATATTTTTTTTTTTTTTTTCATTTTTTCGAAAATACGATGAACCCGACACAAACGCGCTCAAAAATAACGGACGCAACACTCATTACGATGTGGCAATACCCAAATACAGATCGATTTGCAAAAGCCAAGTAAAAGAGTGGAGAAACACATATCACACTTGTAAAATAAATATTTTTTAATGATTTCCTTTTTTTTATTTCGTTTTTATTTATATATTTTTTATATTTCATTTTGAGTGTTATATATTTCTTTACGATGTGTCTTTAGTATCATTATTATTACTACATTATCTATGTTTACATGTAAAAATAAAAGTAAACAAAATAATAATAAATCATTCTGTTTCAATTGTTCACTCAAAAAATGTCTGTAGTGGCTATGAATCTAATGTGGCGATATATCATTTTATATATCGCCTTATTATTATCACATCGCCGTGGCCCGCGGAGATGTGATGCATTTTCAAAGCGGCCCGCAAGATCAGTTTGGTTGGCCACCCTGTTTTTTATTCCAACCACTTACGAGTGTGTTGAAATCAGAAGCGCTTATAGTTTTTAAAAAGAGACAAAAGAAATGAATCGTCCCTTGTCTGATTCTGAAAATAAACAAATAATATGAAAAAAAAAATTTAAGTAAATTCCTTCTTTTTTTAACTATAAAGTTGAAATTTTCCTCTTATATCAGACCCGATCTATTGGTAAATACATACAAATTAATTCTAAAAAAAATAAATTAATGAATTAAATTTAATAAATGAATTAATATTTGAAAAGCCTGTTTTTAAAATGAAGCGTCATCCGCTACAAGTTTCAAAAAATGTATTTTGTACTTGACTGAATGAATAAAAGGTATTTTATGAATGATTCAAAATTTGAACAAGATTTATATAGGGAGAGTGTGAACTAATAATAGGAATTGAAAAAAGAACTGAATTTTTCGCCTTCTGGTTCTGAAAGTAAAAAACAAAACCAACACATAAAATAAAGTTATTTCCTTTCATAACGGTGGAAACATACAACATAATAAAAATCATCCCAATCTTTAAACTGCTTTCACACTATACTATCCCAAACACTGTTCGAGAAGAAAAAAAATAAGAAAAAAATATGAATAAAAGAATTAAATTCCATCCTCTTCTTTATTTGCATAATTCTGCAATAGACTCTGTCATTTGATCTGCAGGTAAAACCGATAACACTGCTGCCACTAAAATCTTTTTAAAAAAAAGAAAAACTGCAAAAGATAAATTTGGCACGACAATAATTGCACTAGAGTTGCAAAAAAATAATATAATAATAAATAAATAAATAAAAGGCATGTTGCTTTGCACAAAAGGAAGTAAATGTTTTAACTGCAAACCGCCAAAAAGATATTAATGAGTTGATTTACATATTTTTTTCTCCCAAAATCCTTTCTGGGTTGTCCTTTTATGTCGGACGGCTTGCTCGTGAAAGGATCATCTCGAGCAAAGGACAAAAATGATTTATCCGGTTTTCCGTCACTAGAATTCGGAAAAAAAAGGTGGCAATAGGGGGATGGAGGGGATGTTTTGGGGAAAAAAAGGAAATATAAGAGGGGGTTGTTGTTCGACTTTTCTGAAAAAGAGTTGTTTCTGATGACGAACGATCCATTCGGCGTTTGTGTTTTAAATACAGACCGGCTTTCGTGAAGGATGTTTGTTCCTTTTGAGATGTTAAAATGTGATTTATTTTGTGCGTCTCTGAATGGAGCTCTCTAATGGGCTCAAATGCATTTGAATTTATTCACATAAAATGAATTATTTAACACTTTGAAGTGTGCTCAGTTACTTAAGTTTCTTTTTCAAACATTTCCCAAAGTAAACAGTATTAAGATTAATTTAAAACAAATGTTTATTCTTTGATTTAGTATTACCTACGTGGATTAATCTAATGACTAATATCTATAGATAGCAACAAAAATACTTCTTTAATTATGTTTTAATATATTGTTAAATATAGTGAAGCTGATTGGGAAATTTATACAAAAGTGAAAGAGTTGAGAAACACATATTGTACTAATAAAATAAATATTTTCAATTATTTAATTTTTTTTTTTATTTCGTTTATCTAATATATAAAATTCTCGTGTCACAGTGTTTGTCGCCAAACTCCTCGAAACGGCTCGACCGATTCTTATAAAAAATTTTGTGCATATTTGGTAGGTCTGTGAATCGGTCGTAATCTATTTTTAAACCTAAGTGATAAGGGTGGCCCACCCTAAATATTTTTAAAATTTCTTTGGCAAACCAATGTAGTGGCAACAATCGTTTAAAATCTACCATTGAGGAAGGCGCCAATCTTGCAACCCTGAATTTTCGCCAATTTCTTTAGGGTTGCAATACTGCAATTAGGGGAATTCGTAGCTTCATTTTTCGAACAATATAATGACTATTTTATTGATATTTCGATAATTAATTGCAGAATTCTTATTTACACTAATTTCATCGTTGGAGTAAAAAGTTTGTTTCCACCACAGACGAAAGATATACCACAATAAAAGGATGGCGCCGTGTCTCGATGCCTGTACTACATAACCGTAAAATTCTCATGTTCTGAATATTATTGTTTTATGTACTACTTTAAATTTTGTGAAAATTATATTGTATGAAATTTATATTATTTCTATGAGAAATAAATCAAATGTATGTAAGTATTACCTGATTTGATTATCAATATTTTTTTTATTTTCTAAGTTTGAATTTGAATTGGAATAAAATATATTGAATGAAAAGTTGTGAATCAAAACATTGAACTTTTCTATGCTTAAAGTTTGTCAACATGTGTTGTATTTGATTAAGAATTCTAAAATGAAATGTGATCTAACAAGATAATATAATATAGACAATATAATTTTAAAGAAAGATGATGAATTTTAAGGATTTTTGAAAAGTGTGAAAATGAAGTAAACTCTGCAATTATTTGATATAATGATAACATTAAAATTTTATAAAGGTATTATAATAGTTGCAAGTTGAAAATCAAGGACATTTTATTTTAAAAACTTTTGTTATTTGAAAAACAAAGAATTTGAGTTATAAATTTGAGTGATTTAAATATTGTCGAAGAAAAATTGATAAATGGTACTTTAAGTTGGAAGTTATTTAAAGAAAACAAAACAAATAAATAAGTGTTTTATATTAATAAAGGAAAATTTAAAGCTCATTAACTTTTCCATTTGTTTTGTGATTTCTTTCATCATAAAATAATAAAACATTTTTTGAAGAAGAAAAAAAACACATTTTCTAAGTTTGAATTGGAATAAAATATATTGAATGAAAAGTTGTGAATCAAAACATTGAACTTTTCTATGCTTAAAAGTTTGTCAACATGTGTTGTATTTGATTAAGAATTCTAAAATGAAATGTGATCTACAAGATAATATAATATAGACAATATAATTTTAAAGAAAGATGATGAATTTTCAAGGATTTTTTTGAAAAGTGTGAAAATGAAGTAAACTCTGCAATTATTTGATATAATGATAACATTAAAATTTTATAAAAGGTATTATAATAGTTGCAAGTTGAAAATCAAGGACATTTTATTTTAAAAACTTTTTGTTATTTGAAAAACAAAATTTGAGTTATAAATTTGAGTGATTTGAATATTGTCGAAGAAAAATTGATAAATGGTACTTTTAAGTTGAAAGTTATTTAAAAAGAAAACAAAACAAATAAATAAGTGTTTATATTAATAAAGGAGAATTTAAAAAGCTCAATAACATTTTTATGTATGTACATTTGTTTTTATTTATATTTAAAAGTTGGTTTTAATTATTTCTTATTTGAATTTTTATGCATTTTGTATTCATTCAAAACATCACAATAAAAATATTTCTGTTCTAAATGCTTTGAAACTTCATGTAAAGTTTTCTTTAAATGTATGAAAGGAATAGAACATGGAAATTAACCTAAATTCATAAATTATTTTTATTTTAGTTTTTAAACTAAGAATTTTTGTAAATTTGTAAAAAAAAAAGTTTGTGTCGACAAACTTTAAGCATACAAAAATGTATAAATAATTGAGATATAAATTTGAAAACAGTATATTACCTACATAAGGATATTCCCAGCATAAAAATACTTGCAAAGGAAAAACTATTCATGTTTTATTTATTTTTGAATTATAAAATTTTGCAACAATATCACATTTTTGCAATGTTTATCCATATTTTAAAGAATAAATTGTATAAAGAATAGTTAAAGTTGATATTTTTATGTGAAATTTAAAGGTTTTGAATATATTTAATCAAAACACTTGCAAAAAAGGCTAAATATTTTAAATTCAGGTCATTTCATATTAAAAAGCCTTTGCAAATAGCAGGAAGTTGTAAAAAAAAAAAAAAGTTTGTCGAGCAAATTTTAACTTTTTCAAAACAAAGCTCAGAAAATATTTACAGCTTTAAGGAAAAACAAAACTATATTTTTTAATAAATAAGACTATGAACTTGATAATTCAATGGCATTTTAATATATTTACAACATTTTTAAAAGTAATATATCTAATTAAAAGTTGTTTTTAGCTTTTCTCAGAATGAATTTTTTATGCTTTTGTTTTCATGTGAAACACCATAACACAAGTAATTTTGATCCAAATGCTACAAAACTTTGTATTTATGTTTTTCATAAATATTTACAGGGGAATAGACCTCTGAAATGATTATAGCTACATAAATATTTTTTATTTCAATTGTTAAACTTGGAATTACATGCAAATTTTGGAAGAATTTTGTGTCGACAGCATTTAAACTAGCACAAAATAATAAATAATAAAGATATAAATTTACCAGAGGTCTATTCACTGTAAAATGTTAGTACAAACAAATACAAACTTAGAAATTTAAAAAATATTGATTTGATTTCAGGTTTTGTAACAGTATCAATTTTTGGCCATTTTACCCTTATTTTAGCTTATAAAAATTTAAAAAAATAATAATGAAATTTTTTTATGTGAAATCATTAGTTTTTAGATACATTCAATCCAAAAATGTGTACAAAGATAAAAAATTTCAAAAAATTCCTTCGAAGTTGTTCGTGTACCTTAAACGATCGTTTGCATTTGTATTTTATTGTGAATTTTTTTAAAGTCTTTTCTTATTATATCCCGATTTTATTTTAATTGTATTGTATTTTTCGATTATCATTTTCAGTAAACGACCACCAAAAAAAATCTAACCTCAGAATCCATGTTTCTCCCATGGGCAGCTGTATGTTGCATGCTCACGTGTTCGAAAACCATCAAATTTATTTATTTCGACGAAAGACAGACTAACAAGAAATATTGTTCATCGCTTAGTTCTTAGTTAAATGAAAGTAATGATTATTAAAAATTATATTACGTAAAATAATTATAAAACAGCCTTACAAATCAACATTATCTACCTCATTCATTAAATTAATAAAAATTAAACATTTTCTATTCGTTGAAACTTAATTTGATCTTTTCATCATTCTTTACAAATCACTTCCTTAACAATACCAATTATTGTATCTAATAATTGAACGAAATACAAGAAAGCCACAGCAACGCGTGGCCGGGTCTTCTAGTATTTATATATAAATTTTATATTTAATTTTTAGTGTTATAGTATATTTATTTACAATGTCCTTTTAGCATCATTATTATCATTATATTATTTATGTTCACATGTAAGAATAAAAGTAAACACAAAAATTATAACTCCTTATGTTTCAATTTTACTCTCTAAAAAAAAAAAAAAAAACGTCTGTATTGGGTCTCAATCTAATAGGGGGATATAAAATTATATGCGGCCCGCGGAGTTAGGATGCATTTCCAAAGTCACCCGCTAGATTATTTGGGTTGGCCACTCTGGTTTACTCCAATCACATTTGTGTGTTGAAATCTGAAACGTTTATCGTTTATAAAGTCAGACAAAAGAACTGAAATTTCCACTTTACGATTCTGAAAATCAAAAACTATACCAGTACATGAAATAAAAGTTATTTCCTTTCAAAACGGTGAACCATACAACGCAATAAAAATCATCCAATCTTTAAAATCCTTTTACACTTTAATATCCAAGCGCTGTTCGAAAAAAAAAAATAAGAAAAAAAAATCCAAAGAATTAAATTATATCTTCTTCTTCATTTGCATAAATCTGTAATAGAGAATGTCATCACTTGATCTGCAGGTAAAACCTAGAACTGCTGCCACTAAAATGTTTTTTTTTTAAAAAAGAAAAACTGCAAACCAAAATTTGGCACGATCATAATCGCACTAGAGCCGGAAAATAAATAAATAAAAAAACCGGCATGTTGCTTTTGCACAAAAGGAAGTCAATGTTTTTAACTGCAAACCACCAAAGGATATTAATGAGTTGATTTACATATTTTTCGCCAAATTCCTTTTTGGGTTGTCCTTTATGTTGGACGGCTTTCTCGTGGAAGGATCCTCATCTGCAAAGGACAAAAATGGTTTATCCGGTTTTTTGTCCTTGGAATTCCCGCTGAAAAAGATTGGGGAGGGATGTTTTTGGGGAAACATGAAATGTAAGTGGAAGTTGTTGTTCGACTTTTCAGACAAAGAGTTATACTTGATGAGGAACGATCCATTCAGCGTTCAGTTTTAAATACAGACCGGCTTTTCTTGAACGATGTTCGTTCTTTTGAAATGTTAAAGTGTCATTTCTTTTGTGCGTCTCTGAATGGATTTCTTTAATGTTGTTAAATGCATCGAATTTATTCATGTAAAATGAATTATTTAACACTTTGAATTGTGCTGATAATCTTTGTGATTTTTTTCCCTTTTATTTCAAACATTTCCTAAAACACAATTTATTAAGATCAATATAAAATGAATATTTATTCTTTAATTTGAATTATCAACGAAGATTAATCTAATGACTAACATTATATATAGCTACAAAAATGCTTCTTTCATTATGGTTTATGTATTGTTAATTATAATGAAGCTCATTGGGCAATTTTTGTTTCAAAAACTCTTTATTTATTCTTCCAAATTTATTTCATCGCCTTCAAAGTCATCCCCTCCGGACACAATGCACTTAGGCCAACGTTTTTCCAATCCTCAATGTATGCTGAAAAGTCATCGACATGGATGGTCTTCAAAGTGGTGGGCGATTCACGTTGAATCTCTTCAATCGACTCAAAATGGTGTCCCAGGGGTAGTGTTTTGAGTTTAGGAATAGCGAGAAGTCGCACGGTGTGAATACGGGGTTGTGGAACGATATGGGTTTCATTTTTGGAGGAAAAGTCCAGAGAATCAATTCTGTGTGAACTGGCGCATTTAGTGTTTATGATACCCATCGATATTTGACGCATTTGAGGCCCAAACTTGAATAAACCGAATGCCTTTTGCGACATTCTATACAAACAAAATAGAATTGAAGTTCTTTTGCACAATTAATTCAGACATTCAAAATCTCCAGAATTAGTTTCAGCGTCAAGCGTCACTCAAACACTCATGAATATTTTGATGTCTAATTTCCCGCAGATGTGAAATACTGTGCCCTCAACCAAAAAAGTAAAAAAAATGAAATTCCATATGCCCGAGAAATTAAAATTGAAAATTGGTTTTACTTTTTGGACACAGTAGTACATGCAATTTGTTTTTAATCGTGCTGCACACAAAACTGCCTCAGTGACATTCTATTACCCCAACCACTTTCGCGTGAGGAACTCTAGAACGTTTATCTTTTTAAAGACACACAGCAGAAGTGAAACTTCCACCTTCTGATCCTGAAAATAAAAAATAAAACCAGTGCATGAAATAAAATTATTTCCTTTCTAAACAACAAAAAAATAGAAAAACACAAATAAAAATCATCCAATCTTCAAACTGATTCTACACTTTAATATCCAAGCGCTGTTACTTAATATCACTACACTTTAATATCGAAAAAAAAAAAAAAAAAAGAAGACAAAAATGGAAAGAATTAAATTCCATCCTCTTCACCATTTGTATAATTCTGTCATAGACCCTGTCATTTGAACTGCAGGTAAAACTCAGAATACACTGCTGCCACTAAAATGTTTCTTAAAAAGAAAATTGCAAAGCAAAATTTGACACGATACTAATCGCACTAGAGTCGCAAAAAAAAATAAAAAAAAAAAAAAAGAAGCATGTTGCTTTGCCCAAAAGGAAGTAAATGTTTTAACTGCAAACCGCCAAAAGATATTAATGAGTTGATTTACATATTTTTCTCCCAAAATCCTTTTTGGGCTGTCCTTTATGTCTCCTCGTGAAAGGATCATCTCGTGCAAAGGACAAAAATGGATTTATCCGGTTTTTCGTCCTTAGAATTCCCGGAGAAAATGGTGGGGGGGGATGTTTTTGAGAAAACAGGAAATGTAAGAGGGTTTGTTGTTCGACTTTTCTGAAAAAAGAGTTACTCTTGATGATGAACGATCCATTCAGCGTTCGGTTTTTAAATATACTTATGAATGATGTCTGTTCCTTTTGATATGTTAAATTGTAATTTCTTTTGTGCCGCTATGAATGGAAGCGCTTTGAATGTGCTGAAATGCATTGAATTTATTCACGTAAAATGAATTATTTAGCATTTTAATTGTGTTCATTTTCTTGCTTTTTTTTTTCATTTTTATTTCAAACATTCTCCAAAACACAATTTATTCAGATTATTTAAAAAAAATATTTATTCATTGATTTAGAATTGCCTACGAAGATTAATGTAATTAATACCATCTATATATAGCAGCAAATATACTTCTTTGATTATGGTTTTATATATTGTTAAGTATAGGGAAGCTGATAGGGCAATTTTTACAAAAAATTTTAGCGATATAAAATATGTTACATTTTAGCAAAATTAAATTTAACTGTGAATGAGAAAAGTACTAATATTTTACTCAACATTTTTGTCGTGATATATATTTTAAAGAACCGTATTAAGCTATGTATTTATTTCTTTACAATTGGACTCCTAACAGCGCTTTTTGTTTGTATCCAACTGTAAATTAGTTAATCAGCATTTCAACGTTTTCTCAGAAGAATTCCTCTGAAATTCAAGTTATTCTGTTTCTTTCCTATTTCAGCTATTTTTTGTCCCTTTGCTGTTTTCATTGGCTCATTTGGGTGCACTTCTTTTTCTTTCTTTCTTCCATTCTGAGAATTTTTTTATCTTCTGTTTTATCTATATTCGTTTTTTTTTTTTTTTTTTTACTTTTTCTTTCTGCATTTAGCCTCTTACTTCTACAATTAGTGCAGTTAGGTTTTTTTTTTTTTTTTTTTGTCTTCTCATACATTTTTCTAACTGAATTTTCTCTTTCGTTTTTCAATTCCTTCTATTAATTCACACTCTCCCTTTATATATCTTGTTCACATTTTCAATCGTTCATGAAATACTTTTTATTCATCCACTTAAGTTCAAATACATTTTTCTTAAATTTGCAGTGGATGACGCTGGATGTTGATACAGTTTTTCAAATATTTATTCATTCATTAAATTTAATAAATTAATTATAGTTTTTTTCAATTAAAGTTGCTTGTATCTACCAATAGATGGCGCCAGATGTAAGAGGAAAATTTCAATTTTATTTGTAAAGGACTTGTTTTGCAATAGAGTGAAAAAAAAGGAGGAATTGATTTAATTTTTCTTTTTTATATTACTTGTTCTTTCTGCATTTATTCTCTTACTTCTACAATTAGTGCTGTTGAGTTTTTGTCTTCTCATACATTTTTTTTAATTGATTTTTTTTTACTTTTATTACGTTCTAGCTTGGTAATTTGGCTCTCTTTGTTTATTCTGTGTCTTTGGGACTTAAATCTGGTTACGTTATCATTTGAAAAAAAAAAAAAAAAAATATTTTTTGTTCGCTTTATCAGAGTTTAACTTAATAATTTTTACCTACATTTTTCTTTTTATTTCTTTCTAAGTAAAGAGCATTGCTTCTATTAAAATAACTCGACGCATTTTCTAAAATCTTAATTAAAGAAAGCTTCGAAAGTGTTCGTTGGATATTTTGATTGAGAACAAAATGGATTTTTAATGAACTATTAAGAAGGAGGGTTTTTCGAAACTCGGTTATTAAAATAACAGATGCCCCCAAAACAATTTAATTCTGTGTATTTTTTTTTTTTCATCCCACTTGAATAACAGGAGCAATTGTTCATGTTGTAAAATAGGCTTCAAGACATTCAATTTCTTTTATCTTTTTGAATGATAATCACAATTGCCTGTCATCTTCCACTATTTTTTGAAAATGTGTCGTGTTGTAGACTTTTGTTTGGTTTGTTTAATATATTTTTTTTTAATCATGAGCAGTTACTTCACAAAATATGCTCTCAAATATCGACAGTTTTGCCTGATGTCATTTGCCACTTTCTATTGTGCCCAAAAGTGCTAATTTAAATTTCAGTTAAATTTTATGTTAAATTTCTTGGGCATATGTTATTGCGAAATTTGACGTCAAAATATTCATGAGTGTTTGAGTTACGCTCGGCTTTGTGAGACGCTAAAAAGTGATTCCGACATTTCTCTTGAATCCGCTCATAACTGTCTTCTGAGTTTAGGGAATAGCCAGAAGTAGCACGATGCTGAGACTCAGGTGAATACGGTGGTTGTGGAACAATCTGGGTTTCATTTTTGGCGGAAAAGTCAGGAAGAATCAATGCAGTGGGAGCTGGCGCATTCAGTGTTTTCGATACCCATCGAGATTGACACGTTTAAGGCCCAAATGGAATTTATCGATCCTTTTGAAATTCCAGCATCATCAGCAAGGTCTCTAATTATAAATCGACGTCCAACAAGCACCAGATCTTTAATTTTTTTTTTTGGACGTGAGTTTCGTCGGTTGAGGTGGGAGGTTCGACCCGAGGGCTGTTCGTCTCCAAAGCGTTCTCTGCCTTCATCGAACTGTTTATACCACTTGTAAACATTTCTTTCCGATATAGGAATGCTCACCGAATGCCTTCTGCAGCATTGTATACGTTTCCGCAAAAAAAAAAAATTGAATGCAAGTTACTTTCTCAATGAATTCGGACATTTCAAAAATCGATGAAATCAGTTTGAGCGTCTCACAAAGCCGAGCGTAACTCATACACTAACGAATATTTTGTCTTCAAATTTTTACAGATATGTCAAAGATAGTGCCAGCAGCCTAAAAGAGAATAGAAAAAAAAAAAATAAATTCACTGAACCCCGATAAATTACTTTTTGGCACAGTAGTATCTCCGTTCCATTATTGTCCGTCATATAAATAAAGAGAATTACAAAACGGGTCGTTATTGTTTCCCACCCAAAAATGAAACACAAGCATTAATGCGGAACATATTTTACTCACCCAAACCTATTAAGCTGGACGTTAATGTCCTCCGAATAGCGACCACAGAGAGCGCAGATTCAATGATTTGAGCTGCAAATAAATCAGGTTGTTTGACTGCCTGATTTTTGTGAAGCCATAAATCCAGGAAATTAATTCCATGCAAATAGCGAAGCGTCAACCGTTACTTTGAAATATTTCGGTTTCTGAAAATTCTAACCATGAATGGGTTGCTAATAGTTCACACTCAGACTTATTTTCCTCCTTTTCAGGAATAAATCTGAATTTCATTTCGGGAAATATACCTCCTCCTCTGAACGAACTAACAGGAAGATGTACAAAAAATCTGTGTTCTTTTTTGTACCTCTTTATCTAAGTCTTAAAGCATATTCAATAAAAGATATCATTTGATGGTCGTGTGGCTAGCACTTTGTAGTTCGGTACCATAGGTTTTTGGATTCGAGTCCCTGCGGTGCCAGGGATGTTTGGAGGTAGTTCTGAATCTTTAAGGCGTAGGTCCGGTCTAGCAGGGGTCATACAGCATTGCCGGAGGTCGTGTTACTCCGTGTCCGTACTTTATCTTCCAGCTACACGCATCTCTTGGGTAGTGCTCAGTGAATGCTCAGCGGTGCAGCAGCCCTTTTGCCTTATGGCATAAAACCATCTGTTTATCTCAGCCAACTGTATTAGAAAAAAAAAAAATTTTGTCAAAAAATTCTTGAACGCATAAAATCACGTTTCGCTCAATATGAAGAATAAATGTAAAAGACTTCTGTTTAACAGAACATAATCCAGGATAAACTACAGACTGAATTAATTTTTTAAAACTTAAGGAAGAAACTCAAACTTTCATTGCAAATCACTGACAATAAACCGTTTTTCCATCCAATGCCTTTTTGCACACCACTGAGAGCCGGACTGAACGGAAGCAGCCGGAAATCCGGATCTGATTCCTTCTCATTCCGATTCCCGGATAAAAAACACCACCGGTTATGAATATGGATCAACAGACGCACCTTATTCATAACCGTCGGGGGAGTAAGCGAGGCCCAAAATTTAAGAACGATTTGCGCTGGGGGTGGAGAACCTTACGAGGCAGACGATTTTCTTGGGAGGATGCGCTTATAAGTGATTCTGGCGGCACCTTTGGTGGAGGGGGTGTGGGGTGAGAAAATCCCCTTTTTGTTTCCAACGGATTGAATATTTATTGATACATTTTTACAGAAAACACTCCCCGAATTTTAACAAAGTTGCTGCGATATATCGCCGAGGGATCTCCATTTTTTATTCAAGAATTCATAGATTTAGGGTTTAATATATCCTAGGAGGGGGATATTTATTTTTTATATTTTCATCTTAGGCAAGATATACACAGAGATATGCAAACATATATGTGTGCATTTATTACTTTGGGCTAGTTTAAGGGTGGCATAAATAAAATAAAGTAATGAATTTTGGGATTTAATTTATCATAGTAACATATCTTATGATTTATTGTCATTTCGTATCTAGAAAATCCGCAACTTTAATTTTCGGTGAAGAAAAAAATTATTATGTATATATCACAATGGCGTATTATTCGCGGGCTGATTTGTGCCTATTTTATGACTAGACTCATACTTATTAATTTTTTTTAAAGGAATGACATAAATTCAAATATGTTGTTGTTCTAATGTAGCTGGCAATACAGAGACAGTTCATCTTTATGCCGTAATTAATAATTAATAATACGCCATTGCGATATTTTTTTCCCTCCTCCTACGAGTATGATTATCGACACGCATTTTTATAACCTAAAAGTAGAAGGATATTTTTATTCATAAATTTATAAAATTTTGTCGATATTTATTAAAAATGTAGCACGTCAAAGAAACGCCTGAAAATTAGGCACCAACCTAATAGTTCATTTTTTAAATTATAGTTATCAATATAAAAATTTTAAAATTTTTAGAAGTATGCATTAAAAGATTTTTTTTTCTAATTTATGAAAATCTTACTGGAAAACATAACGATTAAATTTCCCCCACCCGCTTGTGAAAATCATCTTAACAATAAACTTTCTTTTGTGGACTTTTTTTATACAAAACTATCATTAGTGCATCGAAATGCGAGTTTAACATACTAAATTCATTGATACGCAATGATAAACACGGATTCAAAAGAAAACGGTAAAAGTAACACAGCTTGAAATTAACTTCTCTTTCGAATTCCTCATGAAGAAAAAAAAATCGTCTCAAATTTTTTTTTCCTCTTCCTACGAAGAATAAAATTCCGAACAAAAAGGCGTCGAAAATATCGTCTGCTATTCGAAAAATAATTAGTCCCAAGCCACAAAAACCTATTGATTTTCACGGTTTGCAGAACTTCTGTATTAAATCGTTTGGCGTTTGTCTTCGACTTTTCGAATTCGTTCCAGAACTCGTTCCATTGTTATCTGGCGTATTCTTTGCCGGCGAAAAATCAACTAACCACGATAGATTGGCGTTCTAATTTCATGAAATGTATATTGCCCTGGGGAGTTATTTGGAACGGGGATTCCGGTTTTGCCGTAGCCAAAACGTTCCATTAAGAAAATTTCATTTGAAAATCCATCCAAGTGCTCTTGGCATCATTTGGGAGTTTGATATTTCCCGTTTTTATTGTTTTTTGTGTGTTGGCGCCATTCATATGAACCGTTTTCAGCCATTATCTCGCCAAATGCATGCACCGATAGGAAGAAACCAAATTAAGGTTAAGTGTTTGACGGTGGGGGCAAATTTAATTGTGCCGCCTAATGAATCACAACACGGTTACAGTGTTGTGTTTGGAACCCCGGTTAAGTAATCTGTAAAAATAGAGGCATGAAATGTGTTTAGTTATGTATAGGGTTGTGAACCCTAATTAATCAGAAGATAATGCTGAGAGTTGAGAAATGCATTTCCACTTTAGCTTAATTTGGAAGTGAAGAATTTTGCTTTATATGCAACCCGTCTGGAATAAGCTGGGCCGTATTTAGACGAGAAGAGGCCCTAGGCTATTCCACTTATTATTTTCACTCACTTTTAAGTGTAAATTACACGAGATAATAATAAAATACATCATTACTGTGGTATATTTCAATATGTGAAATGAAACATGCTGTGATGGGTAGTAAACTTTATAAAAATGTGGCACAAAAAGTCGAGAACCCTTATTTGACATTTATTCTCAGCACCTATAGAGTACTTGTAACAATAACTAATTAAACGAATATACATTATTATTTACAAAAGAAACGAAATTCAAATAATAAAAAATCTTTGACTACGAAAATAAAATCTGCACTAAAAATTATCCTATTTTCAATCAAATTAAATTAAATACATTCAATACATTGAAGATTAAAAGCAAATTCAATTCAGATAAATTTATTTCATAATTTCTCCTTATTTTCCATCCATTGTTAACAGTTTTAGAATAGTGTAATTCTAATTTTGCTAACAGTTTGAATGTAGGCCCCTCGAACTTGAGGCCCTATACTGAAGTGACTAGTTAGCCTATAGAAAAAAATCCGGCCCTATGAATATTACTCGGGCGAGTGGAAATATGTACCAAATCGATGGTTGTCCAAAACGTTGCAGATAACGTCCCCCAACACATCGCAAAAGTGTTGGGTGAAATAAAGAGACCGCGTCACTTTTCGAATCGTCCTGCTACAACTACTACTACAACACACCACATCACTGTGCAGAGCTGAGTTGCCCTTTTACAGTTTGGGATGATGTGGGTGAGAAGTCTGACTGGGCTTCGTGACGCTCTTAGAGTCATATGAGACCGGGAAATAGGGTTCACCAAGATTCCGAACCACTCAAACATCCATGGAACCGCCGAGAGAAGCATGACACTTTTGGCCTCCGAGCCAAAATTGCAAGGTGCTACTCAGCTAGTTGTCAGTCTCCTTTCGAATAATCTTGATAAGAGGGCAAATGAAAAGCTCTTTGTGACAGGTCTTTAATAAATTAATCTGATAATCCTCAAATCAAGTCGCGACCTAATGGCCAATTGGCTAGCTCTCTGGTCTTTGTCACGACAAGTTGTAGATCTCCTCAACACCACTACAGCAACTCTCTTGCAATTTTGTGAGAACGGACCGACTTGCGTAGGTGTGGAGTCGAATTGCGCGTGGCCTCATTCCCCCCTTCACCTGAAACACTAAAGGCCTCCATGAGTGAAATCTTTTATTTATTATTCTCTGTCTGAAAAAAAGGACGACTCACGACTATGCTTGGTTTGTTATTTTATGTCGGTCTATGCCATCTTGCTCACACGAGGGCTAAACACACAAGAACAGCAGTTTAAAGTGGATTCTCTGAACCACTCAAGAACATCCACACCTCCCGATTGAAACCTAAAGCCTGATACCAAAGGCCGTGAGAGCTTGCCACTTGGCCATTCAGGCCACCGGCTATGCTAATACAAATGCTGCGCGCAAGTTACGTAAAACCAGTGAACACTGGTAGAACCAGTGGCCACTGGTACCAGTATACTGGTACACAAGTAGAACCAGTACACTGGTAATGCTATTATATGTAGTGAGTACCTAATAGTATTCATATTGAAAAGGATTGAGAAGTAACATAAAAAGATCCTTTATAAACATGGTGGTTCTTTAAAAACATCATTTGATTCTCTTTTTTTTGTAGTCATTTTAACTTTTAACCATTAGATTTTGTTCAAATTCTGCAATGCAACTGTAGGAATTCTATGTTAACGACATCGTTTCTGCATAAAAGCAAACCAAGCATTGCAAAATCCGCCAATTTCAGGAAATCCAAGCCGACATTTGAAAAAGCGAAATCTACATAATGCCCCCACAAACCACAAATTTCCCAGATTCGCTTCTACCGCCTACTCCAGCAAATGCCGGACTTTTCGTGCATCGATTGGCAATGCCAGAACGGGCGGTAACGAACCGAAAGACGGATTTTATTTTCAGAAATTCAACAGCACGTAAAAGGGAGTTTGTGGATTGAATCCATTTTGTTAAGTCTGCCGCAAGGAGCTGTGTGCACTATGTTAT